>JAZFAU010000908.1:0-34830 GCA_037178615.1 Dione vanillae
CGACCAGTCAGATTGAAACATCTACCTGCACCATGGCTTACGGCGGACATTAAAAAATTACAAAACAAGAAAAACGTTGCTAAATCAAAATATATTTCCAATGCAAGTGACGCCAATAGAGAGAAATACGTGAGAGCTAGAAATCGTTGCAACAGGGTCTGTAGAGATAGTCAACGACGCCATATTCATAAATCAATAACTGAAGAAGATGATCCAGCCAAAGTCTGGAAGTTTCTCAAATCTCTCGGAGTTGGTAAAACTAAGCATATAATCTTTCCCAAAAACGTAGACCTTAATTCTCTTAATCAACATTTCACTGCTTCTTGTACAATTGATAGTACAAATAAACTGAATACTTTGAATTATCTTTCCACAATATCCACTCCTGAGGTTCCTCCGTTTAAGTTTACTCAATTCATTGTATGTCATGTTAAGAGAAATATTATAGCTATTAAGTCGGATGCAGTTGGTGCAGACTGCATTAGTCGTAAAATGATCATTCCTATAATTGACCTGTTGGCTCCTGTTATCACATCCATTTTAAATCGTTCTATACTCCAAGGTGATTTTCCAACCGTCTGGAAAGATGCCCAAATTATTCCCTTGCCTAAAAAGTCTAATCCTTCTTCTTATTCCGATTACCGTCCTATTTCTATCCTTCCGTTGTTATCAAAAGTGCTTGAACGTCTTGTTCATAAGCAACTTAGCACATTCCTATCAAATTGTAGTCTTTTAAATCCTTTGCAATCCGGCTTTCGCCATGGTCATAGTACGACTACTGCTTTAGTCAAATTCACCGATGATATTAGACAGGGTATGGACGATCAGAAAGTGACGGTTCTGATATTAATAGATTTCAGTAACGCTTTCAACACTGTTGATTTCGACATACTACTTGCTATACTTGTTTCTCTTAACATATCTCCTGAGGTGGTTGATTGGTTTCATTCTTACTTGTACGGACGTCGACAGCGCATTCGAATTGAGGATACCTATTCTGATTGGTCCTCAACCAGTGCTGGCGTTCCTCAAGGTGGCGTGTTGTCTCCTCTCCTCTTTTCTATTTTTATTTATTCCATCTTTCATAAAATATCTTCTCTCTACCACCTGTATGCTGACGATCTACAAATTTACGCACAAAGTACTCTCACGGATTTTCCTAATACCATCAAAAGGATAAATTGTGACCTTGAGGAAATTTCATCTTGGAGTAAGCATTTTGGCCTTGTGATAAATCCTATAAAAAGTCAAGCTATAGTTATCGGCAGTCCTAGATTATTGCGGAACATTGATGAATCGAATATGACATGTGTTGCAATTAATGGGTCAACTATTCCATTTAGTAAAACAGTTAAGAATTTAGGTTTACTTGTGGACCAGCATTTATCTTGGGTTCCACAAGTTGAAGAGGTAAGTAAAAAAATGTATGCTGCTTCTTCGTGCCTGCGTAGGCTGCGCAACTTCTTACCTATACCCACCAAAATTGTGCTGGCAAATTCAATCCTATTACCAATTCTTGATTATGCTGATATTTGTTACCTTGACATTAAAGAGGAGCTTTTAAATAAACTTGAGCGACTTCAAAATCTTTGCATCAGGTTCATATTTGGTGTACGCAAATATGATCATATTTCCGAGTTTCGTAATAAGCTCAAGTGGCTACCTATTCGCCTTCACAGGAATACACACATTCTTCATCTTCTCTATTCAGTGCTGTTTAATCCTTCTACTCCTCCGTACTTGAAGAAACAATTTAAGTTTCTTCATGACATCCACTCACGTTCCTTACGCTCCAATAGTAACCTTTTACTCGAAATTCCTATTCATTCTTCTTCCTTTTTCTCTAATTCCTTCACTATTAAAGCTGCCCGACTATGGAATTCCTTACCCCTTGAAATTAGACGTGCGAAAAGCCTGGACACTTTTAAAAAGCGTCTTAAAAACTACTATTTAAATCAGTAGTTTTTGCCTTTTGTTTATATATAATATATTTATGGCGTTAAGATATAATTATGTGTATTATAAATGTAGTATCTATGAGTAGTAGTATGTATATATGTTTTAGGTCTGTTGTTATATTATATTCTATTTATTATTTTTATTTTTGTTTGGGTTATGTATAAATATATGTTGTATTATGCACCACACCGTGGTTTTTACAAACTCCAACATCCCAAAGTGCTGAAGAGATCGCTTTAAGCGATTAAGGCCGCGGGTTGTACTTCTGTTCCTTTTTTTTTTATAATTATTATGGTTATGTTTATGATGTTGTGGCAATAAAGTATATTGGATGATATATATATATAATATATATTTAGATATAGATAGATAGATAATATATAATAGATAGAGATATATATATATATATATTATATAGGATATATATATATATTATATATTATATGATATATATATATAGATATAGTATATCTATTATATGAGATATATATATATTTAATATATAGAGATATATATATATATAATATATATATCTATATTATATAGATTGATCTACTATATAATATAATAATATGATATTATATATATATATATATATAATATATATATACTATATATATATATATATATTATATCTATATATATATATATTAATATATAGATATATATTATATATATATATATATATAATATATAAGTATATCTAAGATATATATATACATATCTCAGACAAGGTTTTATAATAAATAAAGTAATTTCAAAGAATTGGTCAAGTGTAATAGCATCCAAAGATTAGGGTGTTCAGTAGGACGCTAAAAGGTTATCCTAACTAATTAATGAATATTTACATAAGATTCCCAAGTTCGTAAGCTGTTAATTGACGCCTTGTGTAATTAAATATAGTAATAAATTTGTTATGTCCCCAATTTTTGTACAACATCTCGTACCATATAGACGGATTATTTTCATTTTCCGCTTTAAGCTTTCCTGAGCTTTTCTCATCACTTACACATGATATCTTGTATTAGACTGACAATAGAAAAACAGGAGTATTCATGTATATTTCTGTATGCCCCAGCAAATAGTTCTTTAGTAATCGTGGGTTTGATTACTACCTAGAGCCAGGATTCGTATTAATCAAAGGATTTGAGTTAAGTTGTAGCCAGGTTTTATTCTAATATGTATATGGCTAACAGCTTTATGTAGTCCTGGAGTAAATTATGAATTACGATATACAAAACGCAGTCATCTCAATTATGTTGTAAAGTAAATATACGTAATTAAAAACCATTGACTATCCACAAGTGCGGTGGGAATTCTAAAACAATGTTTGCAGAATAAGGTTGGGACCAAAATAAAAACAAAACTGAAGGTTCACAAACGCTCATATATTTCATCGTTAATTAAATGTCCTCCACTGTACGGACTCTAACTTGTTTACAGAGAATATATTATGGACGTTACGTTGTGGACTAATATCCGACGGTTGGCAGGGTTGAGATGTTCCAGGTTTGATTTTTCACGCTGTTTCCGCATATTTGGTTAAATTAAAGTAACAGGAACACCACTCCGCTTTCACTTTCATCATTCAAAACGACCAATTACGCGAGCTTCCTGGGCGAAACTTAACGCCGGGGCTGTGTCTTATTACCAAAGGGAAGATTTAGACGTTTTTTGGTGAATTTGGTCAAAAAAAATGAAAAAACAATGGGACCATGGGTTTTTTTAAAAAAACACATAATTCGTTATCAAGTTGTCAAGTTGTGATTGATGACAAATTTCAAAAAAAGGAATTGAGAACAATAGTAAGTATCGTGTTTAATATAATTACAAATATATACAGACGTACACATATTACTAGATAGATATTTTCATTTTGAAATTGAAAGTTCAGCATTTCTTCAAAACCTCTTCATTAACTTTATGATCGGCTACGAATTACGGTTCGCTGAATTTTTTATAATTCAGCCATCATCTTTTTAACATACTAAGGTTTTATTACCTATAATTTAGGTGAAATTAGTAGGAAAAATTCATTAGTGTTAATTAGCTTCCATTATTTCAATAATATCGGTAGACTCACGAGCGAGTAACTCCTGTATAATTACTAACATTATTCCAAAAGGAAACCTAGAACGGAAGGTTAAAACAAAACTTTAATATTAAACTTACGTGAACCAAGTTAACTTATGCTTACAAAGGTCATAAAGTTCCACAATAAAAGCTGAGCTTATATATAATATCGATAGATATAATATATATATATAGATATATTTATATATCTATTATATAGATCTATTATATATATATAATAGATATATTATATATATTATATATATAATAGCTATTATATATATAATATATATATAATATATATATATATATATTAATCTAGTATAATATACTATATATATCATATTATATATATTATATCTTCTACATTCATAAACTTGTCTAGTTAGTGAATATATTTGTATTATGGCGTACGACACCTCACATGGTATGAAGAGAAACTTAGAGGGTAATAGTTCCTTGCTTTCAACTTGTCAAGATGATGCTTGTTAAGTGGCCAGAATACAAGTAAATAAAAAATTAAAAAATAAATTCGTGGTTCCGTTCTCACTCGGAGAAGAATGAATTGAACCCACGACATACAGGACGTTCCTGTTGCTGTTCGCATGACTCCCCGAATACTTATTTATATTAGAAGATTTTTGGAATAAAAAATTAAGTTAAAGACAGTAAATACGCTGTATTATTACAAAAAAGAAGATTATATATATTTACCTAATTCATAATCAGACCCAATTTGATTTGAACATTCAGTTAGTTAAATTTGATTTATATATTTTAATTTTTTTTTTTTTTTTTTAGCTTCACCGCCGTATCCCGTACATGGGCAGGGGTAGGCAGAGGAACTGCAGGAACCTAAGAACCTAGTGTTCAGACACTCCGTACTTAGTCCCTGCTTACTCCGTCCCCACTTTCCGCCGTTTTCGAGGCATGTGCGTGTTAAGTGGCGGAACTAACGCCGCGCTTGCATTAGATGCCAGAGAGAAGAAAATGGAAATAGAAAAATCCATCTTTCCGAATGGGATCGGTAACCCCGTAACCGTCGCGGTACAGGCAGACGTTGGGCCTCTGCGCCACGACGGTCCGCACAATTACATCACACAGTGTGGATAGTATTGACATGATATGTAGTGCATTTTAAATAATTGGACTATAAAACGTAAGTTAGTTAAGTTGTTAAATATAGAATTGCAAAAAAAAAATAATTATAAATTCTTTAAATGATATTAAGCCTTTGTTTCAGTTCCTGGAGAATATTCCTGCTACTATATCCCATATTAACGTGAACTATGTAACAGCTATTTCACTAGTTAAATTTAGCTAAATTATTAAACATGGTAGGTAAATGTGAACCCTAGTTTTTTTTTTTATGCTTCACGCTTTATCACGCCAATGGCAGGGTAGGCAGAGGGAACTGCAGGACCTACAAACCTAGTGTATTAAGACACTCGTTACTTAGTCCCGCTTACTCCGTACCGCTTTCGCCGTTTTCGAGGCATTGCGTGTGAGTGGCGGAATACGCCGCGCTGGACTAGTGCCGGAGCGACGAAAATGGAAATAGAAAAATTCATCTCCCCGACGGGGATCGAACCAAGAAAAACGCGTCGCGTTAGTCGCGTTACAGTCAGACGTGCGCCTCTGCGCCACGACGTGTCTCATACGGTTCCCCATCCATGGTCCCCCAAAGTGGTATATTTATTATAATTTAAATTTCGTAACAAACAAATTAATTACTCATTGATATTTATTATCGAATTAGGCTCTCCCCAGATGTCTGACATTTTGCTGCTATGACGTACACATGTGACCCCCATCTTGATTGATTCTAAGTGGAAACGGTATAATAATAATTGAAAATAAGCAAAAAAGTACCTGAAAGCAAAGAATGCTAATATATTATGAAAAAAGGTGAACACTACAATTTCGTACAAGACATCGTCATTAAGACAGCGGTGGGGAAGGGAAAGGGTACGGAGCAATTATTTTACGCTGACTCCATTTGAGCTTTTTAACTCAAATCCTGTGCCTTTATTTTACAGGTAACCGTACATGAAAAAGCTCGTTGCACATGATTTAATTTAATTGAATTTGTTTATAACTATGTGGTGATATAATTTTTTTCGTGCACGCCTTATCCCGCCTATGGCAGGTAGGCAGAGGGAACTGTGGAAAAACCATATGACTAGTGTTAGACACTCCGTTGCTAGTCCCTGCTGATCAGTCCCACTTTCCGCCTTTGTTTTTTTTTTTTTGTCGAGGCATTGCTATTGAGTGGCGGACACTCAACGCCGCACTTTGCTCGTTGCCTCCAGAGCGAAGAAAGGAAAACGGAAATAGAAAAATTCATCTTCCCCGAGGGGAATCGAACCCACAAACCGTCGCGTTTAAAGGCAGACGCTACGCCCTCTGCGCCACGACGATAAAACATGCTTGGTAGGTAGAATTTTATCGTACATTTAAAAAGTGTATACAAAGCTTATAAATATATGTAAATACGATGCTATTTTAATTGGTGTCTATATAACCATTTAAGCTAACGCGTAACAGCTAAAGAAATATGAAGAAAAAAAGAACTGAAAGTGCTAATGTTTTTTACCATAAATTTGGGTTTCAAAGCCATAGGGGCACGTGACATAGGAGTCAAGGGCTCGGATTGTAGGTTTGATTCTCACGACTAATATATATTAATTTTTCATTTCTTAGCTGGATCTCAAATGGACAAGCGAAGGCGATTGAGGGTTCCTTCAACATATAATATTTCCAGAAAGGGTCGCAAATGAGGAAAGGAGTGTCTCAACATAGGTTCCTACTGTTTTTCTGCTATTTGGAATACAGCGTGAAGCTACCAAAAAATTTATAATATATAATAAATATTATGTCGGCCCGCAAACGCTTTAAATTAATTATTTAATCAAGTTATTTCGAAGTAATTTTTAAATCAGTTGTTGGTATTGTTAAAAATCCAAAAATAATTAATCACTGTTAACGAAACATAAAATGGATTTCAATAGTGATTTAATTGATTAAACACCTGTGGCAACGGTGTTGTATATGATTTATTCTAAAAGCAGGTGCGACGGTGTGTGGGTTCATTCTCAATTCGGCCGTCGGACTGTTTTCGGACGAACTTTGGTCCGATCGATTCTGGAATAAACCTATATTTGCTGAAAACAGTTTTATTTATTCATTGCTAAATGGAGCCTCAAGATTATATTGGTGAATAGTGACGTCGAGCAATCTGAAGTCCACGATTTTTAAATTAATTAACCTGGGAGGAAATTCTTCGATATATTAATAAAAAAAATCCGAAATTTAATCTCAATTCAAAGCGAATGTGAGATAATCGTTTCATTCCTGTCATTTGTTTATTCGAGACAGATTAAAAGCAAAAGTAATCGTTAGTTAGTTTTCAATTGTTATAATCGAAATTATTTATTCAACTTCACATCATATGTCAACTATGTCTCATGTAGGGTTCATGACGCCTGACATATTTTTTATCGTGGTTAAAAAAAATATATTATATAAGGTAAGCAGAATTCACGTGATCACACTATGCTTTTTGAATCTGCACCAAATTGGAGACGTTGTTATTGAATTCTTCATTTCCGTTTGTAGTTTCGTTCATTCTTCTTTATCGGTTATCCTGATGAGGTAGTCATCGAACCTGTAACTCTCACATAGCTTAAGCAAGACGTAAGTAAGTAATAACATTCAATAAGCACTTGAAAATGCAATTTTAACTAAATCCATAATAAAGCAGTGGAAACGTTGCGCGTTTCCTTACAATTCTTGTTTAATATACTAAGTTTGGACGGACGTTATTATTCTAGTTTTCGGCTGACTCAATCCTACTTTGGCTTGAGTTGATGAAAACTTGGAAACTTGAGTTAATACTGTGTTTACACAAAAATGTTCATAATAATTGTTGTTTTATTCACGGTTTATGCAAGTTTTGTATGAGAATAGAACATTATGAGTATTTTAGTTTTTAATATCTCTCGTAACGTAACATATAAAGTCTGTACGAAATAACTGATGCGATACTTATGGATCCAAAAATTGACCAAAAAGAAATATTCTATCCTATCCTGCAGAACTAGCCAATCTGTAGTTTTAATTTTGCGTTATATCATATTTAGATGTTTAATTCCTTCAGGATAGATATGTTAGTGTGTTACAATTCCTGGAATACGTAGCATTTGCCTCCAGCACCACATTTCCATAACATCTACTTTGCGTCAATCTTATAGCTGTATTGTCCAAGATTCAAAGAAAAAAATAAGGAAGATCGAGCGCTTCGTTAATCGGACCTTGGTGTCTTTCCTGATATTATTGAGCTTGTCGACTGCCGACTTAGTAATTGCACGTCTGTGAATCTTTTGTTCTCAAGCACCTGGTTTTATATTTTTTTAAGCCTAGGTAAATATAGCTTTAAATGATGTCACTACGGTTTATGCTCTCATATTTTTTCATATTTGTCAAGTCCAGATACAAATCATTACCTTTTTCAAAGAGTTTCAGAATAGTTTTATTTGTATAGCTTGAAATTGTATTAACAAGAATAATGAAAGAAGAAAAGAATAGAAACTTTTTAATATCTAGCACACTTAGTTCGAAAAACATGAATTTTAGACTCATTTTTTTTTAGCTTCACGTTTTATCCCGCACATGGTAGGGTAGGCAGAAGGAACTGCAGGAGCTGTGGGAACCTAGTGTTAAGACACTCCGTTGCTTAGTCCCTGCTCTCTCCGTCCGTCTTATTTATTAAACGTAAATATTGAGCGTAGTGGATATCGAACTCACGTCCCTTCGATATCATTCAAGGTAATCAATTTTTTTTTCTTTTCTTTTAAATTTACTTCAATATTCTATAGAAAGCTCTCTATAGAAAATCAGTATAAAATTGTTAAAATAATACAAAGAAAATGAAAAATGAAACTCATCTCATCCTTGGAGCAAAACGTATATCCTTATAACAAATTCCTTCTGCATCGCTCCAGGCGGACTATGATTTACGTCACTAAAGATTACTCTTATTCGTATAGATAGGAGACGTTTACTATCAATAGATTCTATTATTATTTTTTGTATTTCTAGCGTTTTGTTCGATATTTTTCTATCTTAAACATTAATAAATAAGTACGGATATTCCAACACTAAAACGTCGCTGCTTATAAAAGTTGTGGTCAAGTGAGAATTGGGCTCGTAAATTGATAATTCCGTACTTCATTTACATACAAAATTTACTAATTAAATTTAAAATGAATGTACAGAGGTAGTTTGACAATGTTTTTCTGGGATCTATAAATTAATAGTTATTAAATAAAAAATAAAACAAAATATGTTAGAATAATGTTTAACTTAAAATAAATTTAAAAATTTAAGTAAATATTTTTTTTTTATATATAGTAAGATGGCAAATGAGCAGAAGGGCCACCTGATGTTAAGTGGACAGCCTCGCCTAAAGACATCCACAACTTGAGAGGAGTTGCTAACAAAGACCTACAACTACCCCCCTTTATGGGCTTCCGGAACTCTCAACCACCTGACGAAACACAGCAAATATGCTGCTGTTTTACGACGGTATTCTGTGAAGTGTCTAAGTGTTCCCGGTTCGAGTCCGGCTCTTTTGAGCTACTGGAAACTATTAGCTCAACATTCAATTATCATTTCTCATCTATTAATAATTTTGTTGGCTCTTTCAATATAACAGCAATACTATATCATATGTAACTTTCTGAGGTACAATTAAAACTTTTATTTAATTTACTTTAACTTTTCTTGCAGTAATAGTATCGTTATAAAAACCTACTCTTGTCCTTTACTCTCAATCGCACTTCGATTTGAAGTGCACTCTAGAGTTTAGTGCAGTGTTCTCAATGCTTTTAAAAGCATCAAAAAATCATTGTTTAATTTTTTTTCTAAGCTTTGAACTAAGTTGTTATTATTCAATTTTTTTTAATATTATCTAAAATAAATTTAATATTAACAAAGTAAAGTAATATATTATTATTATTATGAAATAATATTTATGAAAAAATAAATATGCTTTAAAATAAACGATTTTTTTAAGAGATTACAGGTGAGAGTTTAAAGGAAAACGACAAATTGTGCAACTAACAGTGGTACATCCAACATTTTAGCCCATAGATAATTATAAATATACTACCATACAAAAAAAGCAAGTAAAGCAAATATGTACAAAAATATACATAACTTATATATATATATATATATATATATATATATATATATATATATATATATATATATATATATATATATATATATATATATATAATATATATATATATATATATATATATATATATATATATATATATATATATATATATATATATATATATATATATATATATATATATATATATATATATATATATATATATATATATATATATATATATAACGACAAATTGTGCAACTAACAGTGGTACATCCAACATTTTAGCCCATAGATAATTATAAATATACTACCATACAAAAAAAGCAAGTAAAGCAAATATGTACAAAAATATACATAACTTATATATATATATATATATATATATATATATATATATATATATATATATATATATATATATATATATATATATATATATATATAATATATATATATATATATATATATATATATATATATATATATATATATATATATATATATATATATATAGATATATATATATATATATATATATATATATATATATATATATATATATATATATATATATATATATATATATATATATATATATATATATATATATATATATATATATATATATATATATATATATATATATATATATATATATATATAATATATAGCTTAATATTTTAGTACAGGGTACACAAAAAAACTAGAGTAAGCCTAGAGAGGAAACTCTCCTTTTTCTAAAAAGTCATATTATATTAATCTACTACATAAATTCATATCCCATAATTCAATTATCCAGCCGATCTCATCCGTGTAATAATAGAAAAAAAGTAATTTCCTTTTAAAAGGCCGTTGGATACGACAATTTTATTATATTTCATGCCTTCAAAAAGTGTTTGAGGACTCGTCATAAAAACTTTATACTGCTAGTTATTAGAAAACGTAATTTTTATGAAATCTTTAGTAGCTTAAATCTAAAAGTTTATGAAGTTTTTCTTTATGACGGTTATGGGTTCAATTCACAATGTTTTAAAATATTGTTACTAGTGGAACACTAACTTGTATCAAGAGGTCACGATTTTCTATACTTTATACAAAAATTATTATAAGTAAACTTACTATCACAAAATACTTGGTAATTTACTAATTGGCTTAAGCAGCCAGATTGGCTTCAATTTGGTGCTTCTTTTTAACGCTTTAACCCGCTTAAGACACTGTCTTTCCCTTCTTTTCTGCTTTCGAAATATTATACATTTTATTGTGTGGCAGAGCTAAACGCCTCATTTTATTTTCTTACTAGAGCCGTGAATGAGATTGATGATGAGATTCTCCCACGAAAATAGAACCAACATCTGTTGCAGTTACTATCAAACGCAAAGTAACTACGCCCAGACTTTGTATATTTCGTATTTCAATTATAAAATTGATACGGGCTTTTTTCTACTTTTTGAATGTCAACAGTTTTTTTTTTTCGAATTTAGTTTAAAATTTATTTTTAGTCCAAACCATCTCAGGATAATTTATATTTGGAATACAATACAATGTTAACAATAAAACAAATGTGCACAGATGACATACCGTTAAGATTCTTCATGTCATTTAACTTATTACATTGAAATGCAATATTGGAGAACTAAGAACTATTGTGAAGAAAACGATGTTTTCGTAACTTAAAATTTATTTAATTTTTTTATCGTATTTTGTTTATCACATTATAAATAGTATTATTTTCTCTACAGTAATGCAAATATTTTCATCCTTATTACCTCATTATACACACCGCCTAGTACATTCCTAGTTCAGTCACTATCGAAGAAATTGAAATCTATGAGTAAAGACTTTACAAAAACCCAAATGTGTTATAAAACTCCAAGAGGATTAGATTTTACGTCCTAAATTCGACCCCAGTAAAGTTGCGAAAGGTAACTTTTATCATATTTAGCGATAATCAATAATTTATACGTAGTTAATCATAAGGCAAACGTCGTTTTAGATTTATTAGTTTACCATCGAGCGTCAAGCTTCGCTCGGTGTAAATATGATTATTCCATAAGCTTGGCTTACATGTGGCGTCAATGTGACACATATATATATATATATATATATATATATATATATATATATATATATATATATATATATATATATATATATATATATATATATATATATATATATATATATATATATATATATATATATATATATATATATATATATATATATATATATATATATATATATATATATATATATATATATATATATATATATATATATATATATATATATATATATATATATATATATATATATATATATATATATATCTATATATATATATATATATATATATATATATATATTACGTATAGTAAACAAACAAAATTCAGAACAATTCACCCACAAATAAAATAACAAATTGAAGATCAATCAATATTAGATTATATGTTTTTATAACTTAATGAATGCTTAAATAATAATTAATTTTTAAATAGTAGTAACTTATATTATTTACATTTTTATTTCTTAGACAAAGGGAACCTAAAAGGCTTATAGGCCAAGGGCCAAGTGTGTACAATTTTTATAACAGAACCTGCACCACTTGAAAATCATTTGGACTGTGTATATACAAACCTAATACTTTTACTTTACTAATGGCGTAACTCAACGCCTCACTTGTAATCATATTAGGATAAATAAACCTAATTTAATGAAGAGGTGAATGATACAATGAAAGAGATATGTTGTCCTCTCTGACTACCCTGCTAGGGGTAGAGCGTAAAGCTATATTTGTATGTATAAATAATCATTCTGGGTAGAGGTAGAAATTATAACCAATGAGCTTACAGTGAAATCTCATTCGGGACAATGGTCTCAAATCAATACATCACACTTTAAATACAATTGTCTTCTAATTGGGCCTCCATTAATTCCCTAAGCTAATAACTTTCAATTTGGCGTTCCGTAATCTCGCTATTAATCTTGGCGGAGCAGCTACAATACGTAATTAGGTAAGACAAATTGTGAATTATCCATGTACTTTGCACGTGGAAGTGCAATGTTTTGGTCTTTTGGAAAGTTCCCTCAAGAAAATTTAAAAGTAAGGTAAAAATATTTTTTTATAAATACTAAAAAAACTAGCATTTATATATTTTTTCAAAGCAGGGTAGGCAGATGGAACTTAGTTAAATCTCTCCGCTCTTCACTATGCGGATGTTTTTTTCGACACACTGCGTCTAGGATGGCGGAACTCTACTCCGCGGTTTGTCTACCAGATTGGGAAAATTATAAAGTGTTTAAAAATACTGCGTTACAACGACATCCAACAGTTTCAGTAAAACAAACTTTAAATTACAGTAATTCAAAAGTAATTCAAAAGTATTGAATTACATTTCTTTATTGATATTTAATGTGAAAAAATAAACATAAAATGATCTTTAATAATCTTTAGGTACAATTGTATAAACTTTTCCCGGATCGAGTTGAGAAGCCTCCTAAAGTACATTTATTTACTTGTTCTTAAATATCTCCATTGAATAGCAATAAATTACCTAAATTCAATAAAACGCTTAAATAATCCCCAATTTTATAGAAACGCTCTCATAAATATGTCAGTTACATTTAGAGATCAAAGGCCATAAATTTGCAAGATATTTTACGGGAACACCTACGTACAGATATTTTTTATATATTCTGATTTATTGTTTTATACATACATTGTGCTATGAAATTTCCTAGAATAGTGACTAAAATTTTATTTTTGCTCTTACTTTTTATAGACATTGCTTCATACTTAACGCTATTCATCGAGAACGCCTTTTATTTTACGCCCAAATAAAATATAGTGAATTTTGTCCCTATGTCCCAACACCCTTGCTGCTCCACCAAGAGCTAAATATAATATTTGAAAGCATCACAAAAACCTAATCCGACAGAAAAATTGACAGTCCTTTCAATATGATTAATAATTTTGAGTTGCCATACTATTCAGGAATTCAGGAAAGGAAATATGTTTAGGTTACAGGAACGCAGGAACAATGTAGCAGCTAACTCATTATTTACTTCAAATTATTTACTTTAACAAATCTATCCAAAAGTGATTTTGATTATAGACCAAAAAAAAGAACTCACTTCTTGTTTTTAAATGCAAGATTATGTTTAGTTTTTTTGATGTGGTGCTAGAAAATGCGAGCAATAGCAATAGAAAATGTCCAGGATATAACCTTGTAGCTGTATCCAGGTCCCTATTTCTTTTTAAATAACATGTAGCAGAGCTTATTCTCTACTATATATATAATCTTAGACGTCGACATTTGGTGATAAATGCGAACAGAATAAACGAAACTAGATTGCCCAATAGTTCACTAAATTGAAAAATTAAGGGCAACCAACACTTACATGGATTGATGAAAGAAAATCTGCGCACAATAAATTTGAAGAAAAGAAACTGGAAAAGTTTAAATATTTTTGATCAGACTAAGACCAGAAGCTAGTGCAAATTTATAATTCAACAAGTTTTTCAATCACAGTAAGGCATAGGTTGTCATTCGAAGGCAGCACTAGAATTTGGGTAATATATATTTCACCTGAGATCTATTTAAATTTGAGTAGTAATTCTTAGGCACTACTCAGAACTCCTCTTCCTAGAACGTGCTGGGCTTGGCAGCGAAAAAGTAAATACAATAAATGCTATTACTTCTATTCACATGTCGTTTTTAATTTTACTTTTGCTTGTTACGTATTTCCTGAAATAGTTACTGAATCTAAAACTATAAATCAATATAAAGAGTTCTTTTAACTATTTCTGAATAAATTTTAGCAACACCACAAATACAATTTGAGCCAAAATTCAAAATATTAATATCGGCAGATAAATAGTAGATTAGATTAATTCTCAATATAGGTCGTTCAGCTAATGATAACAGAAGTTAACATTTATATTTTTAAAGATTTGACCTTTGAAATATATTTACAGTATTTAGGTCGAGCTTTCATCAAAACTTAATTTAGGCTATTCAATATAATGTTATTACTTATTGTTATGTTACGTATTAATTTTTATTATGAACGTTAGATTTGAAGGACGAAAGCATCTTTCAAATGTTTTATCACATTTTTTCTCATTTTTTGGTAAAATTGTAACTATAACGTAAAATATTTTGGATCTTGATCATGATTTGGATTACACTTGGATCCAAAGGTTATTTTAATTAATTAAGCAGTATTTGCGTGGTTATTATTGGGGTTGTATTAGTACGTCTGTCTATTACAACCATTTTTTTCAAATCTTAGAACTTTGAAGATTTCTTCAAAGTACTCTATAAAGTACTACAGAGGAGAAGTAACTATAATGGATCTTTATTTGCCGCTCATTTGGTTTAACTTTATTGTTTTTATTTTGTCTTATTTAACCAATGGCATGTACAAATTTAAAATTGATATACTCCAAACAAAACTTGAACCATTATTTTGTAATCTTAGGCTTATTGTAGACTGCAAGTAGGACTTTCTCTGCGTATTCCTTTTTTCACAAAAAAAATACGATATTATTGACTTATATTTCATGTTTGTATGTTAATATATATAATTATAATTCATCTTATATTATAATTATAATTAATTTTTTTTTTCCGGTCTATGATTCAACAGTACACCGATACCAAGTAAATTTATATATATATATATATATATATATATATATATATATATATATATATATATATATATATATATATATATATATATATATATATATATATATATATATATATATATATATATATATATATATATATATATATATATATATATATATATATATATATATATATATATATATATATATATATATATATATATATATATATATATAGTTAACCGTGCGTCGTGAAGTACACACGTACAATTTTGTTGCTTAAGTAATTAATTCATTTATAGTGTAATTATAACTCTTCATCAAAAATATTTTCTCGATTTGTGCTCAGTTATTGTGTCTTTTTAATATTGTGAAATTTTGTAACATTTTGTGGTGTATACTTGAAGATATGAAGCAAAAACTTTTTAAAATCAGTGCATTTAAAGGACATCGTTAACGGTCAATAGTGATTCGGAGTGAGGCAACGATAATGAGCTTCATATATAAAAATATAAGTTCACTGAACTTTTGTAACACAGTTTGCTCCAAATACAAATACGAGGGACTTATTTACAACCTAAGTACTTAGAGTTCGTGGCTCAGCCGTAGATAACACGATTGTCATTAGTTATATCCTGGGTTCAAATCCGAGCTCAGTAACAACATTATTTTTCTTTTTTCTTTTTTTATTTTTTTCTTACTCAATAACCATGGTAAACTTTATGTGTGCTGGGTGCCCTAATGAACTTGATGACTCTCAGGCATTACAATGTCACAAATGTAAAGATAGATTTCACGTCATATGCACACGAATATCAAACCAGGATTTCACTGAGATGAGTTTAGAAATGAAAAGTCTATGGATTTGCGATGCATGCAGATGTAAACAGCCAAGGAAAGGTGATCATTCCAACACTCCTGTTCGCAATACTCCGGTTGAAATGGAATTTGTCACTCAGCGCGTTAAGAGCCGTACTACTACTTGCTCTTGTTTATCGGCTACTAATGTTCGTGAAATAATTAGAGATGAATTGCGCAACATTTTAACTAATGATTTGCATCCTAAAATTCAAGAATTAAAGAACACTGTTGCCTCATTTGAAGTTGCTTTGACATCTTTAAATTATGATATTGAAAAAGTTAAATCGGAACAGTCCACCCAATCTACACTGTTGAGTAATTTAATTAAGGAGAATGAAAATTTGCGTGCTGCAAACCAAACTATCACAAATCGCCTTATTCAACTTGATCAGCATACACGAGCTTCAAATATTGAGATACAATGTGTTCCTGAACATAGACAAGAAAATTTAATAAACACTGTTCAACAGTTAGGTAAAATCATAAAATGTCCGGTAGCAGAAGAAAACATACATTTTTGTACAAGACTTGCGAAGATGAATACTAAAAGTCCCCGACCGAGATCGATATTGGTTAAGTTTGGCAGTCCTAGGTTGCGTGATGAATTTTTAGCAGCTAGTATTAAATATAACAAAAAAAATAATACGGATAAACTTAACACTAGCCATTTGGGAATCGCTAGTACCAAGAAAACTCCAATATATGTGGTAGAAAATCTTACGCCAGAAGGAAAACTTCTGCATGCTGCAGCTCGCCGTAAGGCAAAGGAGCTGGGTTTCCGCTTTGTCTGGGTTCGTGATGGGAAAATTTTTGTACGTAAATCTGAAGGTTCCAACTATATATATATACGAAATCATGACACTGTTAGTAGTTTGTCATAAAATATCGCTAAGTTTGATTATTGTATTTGCTATTACTTAAGGGCCCTTTACATAATAATATTTCTATATATTATCAAAATGTCAGGGGGTTAAGATCAAAGACAATTGACTTATTTAATAACATAATCTGTAACTAATACGATGTTGTAATTATGACGGAGACGTAGTTGAATGGGAGTGTTTTCGATTCTGAAATCTTCGATGATCGTTATGTTGTTCACAGACGTGGTTGTGAGAGTAGTGGATGTCATGCATCGAAAAATGGATGCGGTGTGCTCATAGCTGTATCTAATCAATACAATTCCTCGCGAATGTCCCGATTCGAGTCCGAGTGCGAGGATCTTTGGGTTTGTGTAGAGGTACTAAACGCCCAAGAAAAGGTTGAAAAACTTTACATATGCGCTGTGTACATCCCCCCTCCAGTACAAAAGCATATATTTAAACATTTCGTCGATAACTCGAATCAAGTACTAGAGTCTGTTACCGATAATATACTTATCGCTGGCGATTTTAATCTTCGTGGCATAACATGGTCACTGGATCCACATAGTCATCTTTGTGCAGAACCCTCCAACAGTTATTTGCAAAACCTTTTAACAGACTTTCTCTCGTGCAATGAGTTATATCAACTCAATTACATAAAGAACAATAAAAATAAAATTCTTGATCTTGTTTTATCGAACAGTAAAATTCATACCACTTCATGCCTTGATCCTTTAACATGTGTCGATCCCCTTCATCCACCTTTAATTTTTTCGTTCGATTCAACAAATTCTACCTCACTTATCCCTAACAGCAATATTACAAAATTTTGTTTTCACAAGGCAGATTACGAGAATATAAAGAAAGAACTAAGCGAAATTGATTGGAAGGAAATTTTGAGCAGATGCCCTTGCGTCGATGATATGGTTTCATTATTTTATGCCCAAATTCGTAATTTAATATTAAAATATGTACCCAAAAAGAAACCCCGTAGTCATAAATATCCTATTTGGTTTACTTCGTGTCTGATTAAATGCATTAAAGAAAAATATAATTATAGAATAAAGATTCGAAAATACAACAATCCTCGAGATAAACTAACTTTTGACTTATTGAAGAAAAGGTGCGAAAAACTCTTATCGTGTTCTTATTTTAAATATATAGAACGTCTTGAGTTATCTTTAAGATCTAATCCTAAGTTAATTTGGTCATTTTTAAAACAAAAAAAGGGGAAAAGTTCTTATCCATCAAAAATTAAGGGCGACAACATAATCGCTTCCAATGGAACGCATATCTGCAATGTTTTTGCTAAGCAATTTTCGTCTGCTTATAATAAAAATAATGGTTACCTGGCTACAAATAGTGGTGATATTTCTGTAAATTTGTGTAATATTGCGAACCTTAGCCAATTATCTTTTACGGTGGATCAGGTTTATAATGTTTTAAAAAGACTGGATTCTAATAAGGGAGCTGGAGCTGACGGGATTCCATCTATTTTTGTCCATACTTGCGCTAGAACATTGGCTTTACCACTTGCAATAATTGTCAATACATCTCTATCAACTAGCACTTATCCTACCTTGTGGAAAAAGGCCATTGTATTGCCTTTGTTTAAAACTGGTGATAGGGAGGAAGCTAAGAATTATAGACCCATATCAATTATATCTGTTTTTGCGAAGGTGTTTGAGGTACTCTTATATCCTGTTGTTACTTGGCACTTTCAACAATTCGTTGCACCTGAACAACATGGGTTTATGAAAGCCCGATCTACAGCAACTAATCTTGTGTCCTTTGTTGAAGATATTACTGAAGTTCTTGATAATGGCATGTGCGTTGATACAATTTACACAGATTTCAGTAAGGCCTTCGACAAAGTCGATCATGGTATTTTAATTCATAAACTTGAAATTATAGGTATATCAGGCCCACTACTGGACTGGTTTAGGTCTTATCTTGTAAACCGATCTTCAACTGTTGTCGTTGATGGTTATGCTTCGGAACCATTTTTTGCGCAATCTGGCGTACCACAAGGCTCTCATCTTGGCCCTTTGCTGTTTAACATATTCATCAACGATATCAGTAGTTGCTTTAATTACTCCAAATGCTACTTGTTCGCTGACGATCTAAAGATCTTTAGACCTATTTCTACTGATACCGATAGAGAACTCCTACAGGAGGACTTAAATAATTTGTCGTTCTGGTGTCGGAATAATGGCATGACTTTGAATGCTGAGAAGTGTCATGTAATCAAATTTTCTCGGAAAAAGACTTCTTTTGCGAGAACATATTTATTTGATGGTGCAGCTCTGTCCGAAGTGCCGTACATACGTGATTTAGGAGTTATACTCGATAATAAACTTCGATATAATATCCATGTTGACAATATTGCAAATAAAGGTTTCAAGACTCTTGGTTTCTTCTTACGTAACTGCAAGCAATTTAGAAATTCACGCACTAAAATAATTATTTACTCAGCCTTGGTGCGTAGCGTTTTAGAATATTGCAGTGTTGTATGGAATCCTCACTTCAATATTTATTCACAGAGAATAGAAAGGATTCAGAAACGATTTCTTTGGCATTTGTGCTTTGATCTTAACCTAGTCAAAACCCTTAGGACATACGAAGATAGGCTTAAATTCTTTAAACTACATTCACTTTCGGATCGAAGACAGCTCTGCGATCTCACTTTCTTATATAAGTTGGTGAATGGTGTCATTGACAGTCCCTATTTATTAAAACATTTAAATATTCATGCACCCGTGAGGACATTAAGACCGTCGTCTTATACTCCATTTGTAGAAAAATCTACACGTTCACGTCAAGGACGCTACTCTCCAATTAATAGATTAATGTTAAGTTACAATGCTATCTATAAATTAACAAAAAATAATTGTACTACTTCATCCACTATTGATAAAAAGCATTTAGATAGAAAGATGGATATTGACATCTTTTGTGATAATCTTGTAAAATTCAAATGTAATTTATTAAATTTTTATTCATTATATAATTTTAATTTAAAGTAATATAATACCGATAACCTTATGTAATTCAAATGTTATTTATTAAATTTTTATTCATTATATATTTTTAATCTAAAGTAATATAATACCGATAACCTTGTGTAATTCAAATGTTATTTATTAAATTTTTATTCATTATATAATTTTAATTTAAAGTAATCTATTACCGATATCTTTGTGTAACTCAAATGTAATTTATTAAATTTTTATTCATTATATACCTAATACTAATTTAAAAGAATCGATGGTTGTGCTGTATTCAGTAATTTGTTATTGCTTAGTATCGGAGAACCTTACTACTCATTGAACATGAGATTTGATTTGTTTTATATTTCATTTTATTGTATATTGTAATTCCTTACTTTAATATTTAGTAATGATATTAAAGTACAAAATTAAAAATATTTTAAATTTAACTTTTACAGTAAACTATTATTTGTTTTTATTTTGATGATTATGTTGATGATTATTAGTATTTAATAATTTTTTTTTTCTAATTTTCCTTTTAAATTGTAATTTTATCTGCATGTTACGTGTCTATTTTTCTTTGCAATGTGTGTAACACCTATAATTAAGACAACATTTTGATTTTAAGGTTGCTTGTTCAATATTGTATTTTTCGCTTTTATTAATGTATGTCTTGTTGGTGTTAATAAATAAATAAATAAATAAATAAATAAATAAATAAATATATATATATATATATATATATATATATATATATATATATATATATATATATATATATATATATATATATATATATATATATATATATATATATATATATATATATATATATATATATATATATATATATATATATATATATATATATATATATATATATATATATATGTAAGATTTAACATCACATTGATTCAGTTATCACGTCTATTTTAAGAATCAAGAATATCCATCCATTCTAAGCTTATGATAAATATTTAAAGGGTTTGCTTATAGGCCTTGATCTAGTTTAAATAATCCTTGAAAGATCTTTGATATTCGTGATTTTTCCACATTTAAAATAAAACAATTTAAACGGATTATACGCGTATATTATCGTTTTTTGGGAAACTTGACGTTTCTAACAATTTGCTGTAGTCCGTTCACGAGTAGACTGAGGTGACATTCGTCTGCCATTTGACATAATTATTATATCAAATGTTTGTTTACATATTAAAACAAATAATCGTTTTTAATCTAATATCTTCAGCTGATAAATATTAAACGCCTACCATAAGTCGGATTGTGGGTAAAATGCGCTACATCCAAACGATTAAAATGATGGGTATATAAGGTAAATCCTTCCTCGATATATTGAGTATTCAATAAATAAATAATTTTTCAATTCGATTTAAAAGCTTAATTAGCTTTATGTATACAAATATAATTTGTATACAGAGATTTATTATTTTCTTTTACAAACTAACAGGTCAGTGACACAGTGTAGTAGTGTTTGTTTAATCCGATGGGTATGGATTCAATTCACTTAAATGAGAAATTATATTAATTATATTATAAAAGTAGTCTCACTAGTAATATCCGTTTCAATATTTTGGCTTTTAAGATGGCGAATTTAAAAGTTAAATAAATAATATATGATTTTTACACAATATTCTTGTACACAATATTCTTCAATATTATAAATGAGTTTATACAACTGTCCCTCTCCAACCAAAACTACTAAAAGGATAAATGCTCAAATTAGTGCCTTTGATTTATTAGAATACTTAAATTATTTGAAAAGAATCCTCGAAATTTTTTAAGACACGAGACAAATTGAAACGTGAACGAAGTCGCGGGCCACAACTTATGTTATGTTTGTGTTATATCTGTAATAAAAATTACTAAAACTTACTTTAATTTTTATTACAAAATGTAGGGAAAATGCATTTTACTAATTTGCCGTGCAATTTATACGACTTGAGCTAAAGCTTTAAGCTCCTCCAGCTATATTCGTGTTAAATATTTTATCATCAACTACAATTACTCTTTGCATATATACGAATATTATGTGTGAGATAATTACATTTCTTATGTTCTTTTTTAGTTTCACGGTCTTTCTTGTTTATTGCAAAGTAAGTGGAGCAACTATAGTGATATGACATATCGTTTTTTTTTAAAATGGAATTAAATTAAGCTCAATCCTTTATCCTGTTCAAAGAAGGGTAAGCAGACCGGAATCTAGTGTTAAGGAGTCATGTACCCTACTTTCCACATTTTGAAGCATTGTGTGTTGAATGGCGGAGCTCAACGCCGTGCTTGCTTAGATAGCACAACGAAGAAAATAGTAATAAAAGATCTTCCCTGAGAGGAAATTGATCTCAAAAACTGTCGCGTTTCACAGGCATTAAATCTAAAGGAATGACAATTACTTATGGTAGCAAATATTGAATTATAAATCAATATTATTTCATTCAATATAAGCCATAAAATTATATATATTTTATGGCTTATACATATTTTCTCTTATCTTTAAAAAATGTTAACTCTTCGTCTCTCCTACATATATGAATACATAGCTTTATTCTACGTATAGTGCAAAAGACAGAGTGAATCGCAGGAACCCTGGGAACCTAATATTAAGAAACTCTGTTCCCTGCTTTCTACCTCTTCAAGGGATTGCTTTGAGTTAAATGGCGAAACTCAACGTTGCGCTTTGCCTAGGTACTACAACGAAGAAAATGAAAGAATATATCTTCCCGGATTGGGAATTGAACCCACAAACCGTCGCATTAATAAGCTGATTTAATACTATACAATACTACTGCAACACGAGGAACATCTTTCATACATACGTCTATATATACATTTAACCCAAACTTACGTAAGCGATACGCAACAAGTGTCTAGAATCTGCAGAAAATCTCTTTGACATAATTATCCGTTCGTATATCTCGAGATGAATCTCAATCTGGTTATGTTTGTTCAATACCATGTTTATTTATATTACACTATTATATAAACATTTCTGTTGGCAATTTAAATTTTAATGTGCTTTGATGAAAGCGGTTGCCTTGAAAATATCCATTACTTTAAACTAATAGTAGACGGTTGGTTATATTAATATTAAAGTATAGTTTCATAGAACGGAGTGTCTTAACACAAACAAGTGTTAAGACACTCCGTTCTCGACTATTTATTTAACTTCTAAGACATTGCTTGTTGAGTGGCGGAACTTAACGCCGCACCTTACCTTGTTACCAGAACGAGAAAATGAAATAATTCATTCTTTAAGATCTCAAAGTACTATATCCACTTTCCACATATTAAAATAGATTAAGATCCTTATAGATTTTGCTGGCCGAGAGCGCATCTTGTCGAGGATTTTCAATGAGATAAAACAAAGTATTTTACAGTTTGTCTTTTAAATTTAACGAAAATTTTAAAACAGATAGTCTCTACAAGAAAAATTAAAATTATAAAGAAGAATAGAATAAAGATAACATTATAAAGTAAAATATTCTTTGAATGTAATCTCAACGGGTAACCACTAAGATGTTGTCAAAAATTTTTAATATCCCAATATATAAATCAATTATTATTCAACAATTTATTACATTTTAAAAGGCGGCTTTTTAGAAAAGTACAAACAAGAGTAGAAAAAAAGTACATTAGGCACTTACCTGTGTATGAGAGTAGAACATGGAGAAGTTGGACACTATAACAGGAACTGGTAGAGCTATCGTCAAGACGCCGGCTAGCGCGCAAAGTGCACCTACAAACATTCCTAGGTACGTCTTTGGTGCCATATCGCCGTAACCCACCGTCGTCATGGTGACTATAGCCCACCATAGACCAAGTGGTATTGATTTGAACTGGTTGTCTGGATTATCCTGGAAAAGAATTATTTATTTAATGTCTCTATTATATAAAATTAATAGAAATATGTATAACGCAACAGTTGTGGGTTCGATTCCCACTCGGGGGAGATGGATTTTTCTATTTCCATTTTCTTCGCTCTGGCAACTAGGCAAAGCACGGCGTTGAGTTCCGCCACTTAACACGCAATACTCCGAAAAAGGCGGAAATCAGGGAACGGAGTGTCTTGACACTAGGTTCCTACGGTTCCTGCAGTTTCCTCTGTCTACCCTGCCATGTGCGGAATAAAGCGTGAAGCTAAAAAATGTATTAAGACAGGTTTTTAATATATTTTTTTATTTCTTAACAAAATATATAGGGCGAATAGTCCGCGCATATAAATTTACAGGTAAAATAATTAAAATTATTCATGCCTCTTGTTCCTGACTTATACTGTAAACAGCACATTTATTTAATATTTACTTCGTGAAACCACAATTGTGCTCAAGAATGAAAACTCAAGGAACTCCGAAATAACTTACAATTTAATGTACTTGTAAAGTTAGATTGTGTTTATATAAGCCGCTGTAATGTAACAGATTTTATAATATTCAAAATTTTGGCTTGGCTTTGTTGGTATTACTTTTTCGGTTTGTAAATTCATAATAAAAAGTTTTTTTTTTAAATAGTAGTATAAGTTTAAGAATAGTGTTGAGACACTCCGTTTTCACATTGGTAGAGCTTAGTCTCTGTAGAGCCGTCGAATTCAAACACTTCCCTATTACGCCACGGTGGCTCACGAAACCTTGAGTGTCTCAACACTATGTGCACTCTATCTTCCCTTATATAGCATATACGTGAAAATAAAATAAAATGGGGTAGTATAAATATTTTTTTAAGTAAATTAAAGAGTTCCTTTTAAAATAAAGCCATCATTTCTTTGCCAAGTGACAATATTGTCAACCCCATGTGTTTTGTTGTGAGATAAAGTATACCAATAATAAAGTTTCAAATTGAAACTTCAAGCGATATGCGGAAAAAGAAACAATAATCAAATACTTTCACTGTAAATATTTCCTTGAGTTTTATATATCTAGAAGGTTACACAGAAAGAAATTTTAATATTAAAACTCTCTTTTTATGCTCTTCACGCTTTGTCGCACATATGGCAGGATAGACAGAGGGAACTGCAGGAACCATAGGAACCTAGTACTAAGACACTCCGTTACTTAGTCCCTGCTTTCTCCGTCCCTGCTTTTGCCCTTTTTCGAGGCGTTGCCTGTTGAGTGGCAGATCTCAACGCCGCACTTTACCGAGTTTCTAAAGCGAAGAAAATGAAAATAGAAATATCCATCTTCTCCGAGTGGGAATCGATCCCACAAGTCGTTTACAGGTAGACTACGCCTCTGCACCACGACGGTCCTCAACTCTCTGTTTTATACTTTTTTTTATATTGAGTAGTATATAGGGGTAGTTGATGTACTACCCAAAGTTAGTCTATCTTATATTAGGTATTGTGAAATTTAATACTACAACAATACTCTGAATTTAATGCAGTCGAAATTCATCATGTGCTACGTCTCATATCACACGTTACATTAATTAATCGACTGTATAATGCGGAAGATGAATATCAATTAATATTGTAAAGCTAAAGTGTTTGTTCGGTTGATTAAGATAGTCTCGGAAACTATAAAAAAATAAAATTACATTTTTTTGTCATATAGTCCACTTTTCAGGAACCATTGACTTTGTTGTATTACAATAATTTTTAAAGTCATACCTCTACCGGTATGCCTAATATCCATACTTAAGAGAGTATATATATTTTTTTAAATGTACTCGAGTAAAGAAATATAAGACTTCTATATTTGCTTGTTGTAAGGTTTTTATACATTTTTTAGCTTCACGCTTTATTCGTCTTATAGCAGGGTAGGCAGAGAGAACCGCAGGAACCTTTGGTAGGTTCCCAAACCTGGAGGTTACCTCCGTTCCCTGCTTTCTGCCGATTCATATAATAAAGTCAGTCATTCCCAAGACCACAGACCTAAGCCACAGCCAAAAGCAAGTGTATGTAGAAAAATATTTAATGTCAAAAATGACAAATAACATGTTTGTTTACAGGAAACTTTTTAGAATTGCATTTTCAACGAATCGTTTGAATTATGACAAGTGTTGTTTATTTGTATACGTGTTGTATACTTGTACTGAGTATAATCAAATTTGTTTTTATTACTGTAAAACTCAATGATTTTTCAATGTCAAATAACAAAAAAAATTTATGACTTCACGCCTTATCTCGTACATGGCAGGGTAGGCAGAGGGAACTGCAGGAACCATAGGAACCTAGTACGAGGGTCAAACTGAAAGTTCTTAGAAAATCAAAAACTAAGCATTCTAGCAAGTTATTAGTTTTATCATAACTTTTCAAAATAGCGTCCATTTACATCAATACATCGCTGCATTCGATGGAACCATTGAGAAAAGCACCTTGCCCACTCGGCCTTAGGGGTCTCTTCAACGGCGTTTTGAAACGCAGCCACTGCTTCTTCGGCGTCCATAAAATGTTTTCCTCGAAATTTTTCTTTTATTTTCGGGAATAAATAAAAATCGCAGGGTGCGAGGTCGGGGCTATACGGCGGGTGACCCAGTAATTCCACGTCTAAGGTCGCCAAATAGTCGATCGTTTGCCTGGCGGTGTGCGACGAGGCATTGTCGTGATGAAGGAGGATCCTGCTGCGAGGTCGTTTCTCTCGAACTTTTTCCAAGACAAATGGCAAACAGTTGTTAGTGTACCACTCTGCATTAACCGTTTTCTGATGCTCTAAGACAACTGTCGCGTAATGACCTGTCTTTTAGAAGAACGAGGCCACCATCTTTTTTCCAACACTTCGACCTCTCTTCACTTTAGTTGGCAACTCTTCGGAGGGAATCACCCACTGAGCAGACTGTCTTTGGTTTCCGGATCATAGCAGTAAATCCAGCTTTCATCACCCTTTAGTATGTCGAACACAGCATTTGAGTCACCTCCGTTAAATTTTTGGACCATTTCTCGGCACCAATCAACACGGCAGAGTTTTTTAGCCTCGGTCAAATTATGCGGTATCCAGCGGGCACAAAGGTTCCTGACCGCTAAATGTTCATGGAGGATTTTGTGCACTTGACTCATACCTATGCCTAGACTTGTCCGAATCTGCTGATAGGTCACTCTTTTGTCAGTCTCTATCATACGCCGCACAACACTGATATTATCTTCAGTCGTCGCTGTAGAAGGCCGTCCCTCACGCAAATCATCGGTGAGATTAGTTCGACCACGTTTGAATTCATTAAACCAGTTGTAAACTGCGGCACGAGATGGGGCTTCATCGTGAAAAGCCAATCGAAGTCTATCATAACTTTCTTGTTGACTTATATGACATCGAAAGTCATAAAAAATCATTGCACGAAAATTTTCTCGACTTAAATTCATTCTGAAGTGCACAGACAATTTTCAATTTGCCGCCAAATCGTAAAACAAATGACAAATGAATAAAATTTATACTTAATATTATTGGTAAAGAGTTCTATTTTCAAAATTTAAACTTATTTTTTTAATAAAATGCTTTTAAGTTGCCAGTTCTAAAAACTTTCAGTTTGACCCTCGTATTAAGACACTCCGTTGCTTAGTCTCTGATTTCTCCGTCCTTACTTTTCGCCGTTTTCGAGGTATTATGTGCTGAGTGGCGGAACTCAACGCCACACAGTCCCTAGAGGCCAGAGCAGAGAAAACGGAATTAGAAAAATCCACCTTCCCCAATTTTTCCATTTTCTCCGCTCTGCTTTTTTATTTAAATATTCTTAAAGTTTATTCAGAATTTAGTTGTGCCAAAATATAATGACTCGAATTTGGGTGGTGGTTGCTTGATTACTTACTAATCATGTTAAGCAAGGCGAAAACGTTTAGAAGAAAGGAAAGAGTAACTGTTAAATTCATAGTAAATTTTTTATTGCCTTCAAGCAATATACCGCGTATATTATCTTCAATTTGTAAATATAAATAAAAGTTACTTAAAGAGTACTTTGGAAAAAATACAATCTCATCTGAACAAGGTAACCTACCAATTTCCTCGTAATACGCGACTTGACGTTACAAAAGTGGCCGCGAGCTATGCCCTTTTTGTAAATAATTAAATGTCGATTTTTGTGTACAAAATCTAGTAATATAAGAAAGGTTCTTCTGGAACAGTGGAAAAAATAAATATACAATAATACAACAATACAATAGTACTCGACAAAAATTGGTTTGATTCCCGTTTAGGACAATAATTAAAAAATATTTAAAAAGAAAAGAAAAACAGATTACCTTTTCCACACTGTCTTGCTATATAGCAGAGTTGACAGAGGAAACTTAGCCTTAAGTGTTATATTATTTAAAGGCATATTATTTGGTTTTCTGTTAAATGATGGAAGTCAACAAAGCGATACGAGCTTTTCTTAATATGCCAAACAAATTGTATACTTGTTACGCCCATTCTTGACATCTGAGATGTACTCTTTCACTCTAACAGCGATGCTTCTCTTCATATTAAAGTCACTACAGTACAGGCTCTGTGTGTGAGCACCCTATGAACAAGCCTAACCATTACATCAAATTTGATAAACCTCTTATACTTGCTAACGTAAATAGGTATATACCTAGCAAGATCTGCGAGGCTATTGAAATACTAAAATATCCTAATTTCAATAAAAGAGACGGTTGGAAGCTTTCTGCCACTTGGGATCCACTTATAAAAACTTTAAAATCCCAAACACACCACACCAGAGGACAGGGTACAGTCAGTTCATTGTGCAGGAATCCAGAGTAGTACGCAAGGCAACACAGGAACCGTTGGCGGTAGTTTGATATAATAATTATATCAAATGACAGACGAATGCCACCTCAGTGTACCCGTAACCACGAAGTACTGCAAAGTGTTCGGAACGGCGGGTTTCACAAAAAAATGTCAATACACGTGATTAATCCGATTAATTGTTTTATTTAAAAAGAGTGAAATTTGTCGATTCAAGATTATATGTAAAAATGGGTTTCCCTAATATCTTACGTTTTAATTTTTTTTTTAGTTGTTTTTGTTTGTGGCATTATACTGTGTTATTGTAATCAGAAAATCAATATTTAAATATTTCTAAAAGTACTTGTTCAATTATATTAAGAGCACGATGTTCTTTCTTTATTGTGGAATAAAAAAGCAAGTTAAAAAGCCTATTCCTTTACCTTGTTGCTAGATCAAAGAAAATAGAAATTTATTTTCCGCTATTAGGAATCGAACTAACAACTGTCGCTTTAACAGACAAACTGCCGCCTCTGCACCGCTACGATCCTTTATATATAATGCTTCATTTATCATCTCAAAAGTATGAATAACTAATTGAAATATTGTAAAGTCATATTTAATTACAATTGAGTTATGAATTATTGTTAAACCATAGCGCGGTGGATTCAATTTAAAATGCAAATGTAAAACCTGCGCCTATGATTTTGCTCTGCAAATTTAATTTGTATCGTGAATAATAAAAATAATCAATTTGGACAACTTTATTCATGCATGGCAGAGTATAGAAATATGAATATTTTAATTGTTATTATAAATACTTTTGATTTTAGTTTTTTGATAAATTGGTCATGTGCTTGCGTGTTTTTAATCATATGCTTCATTTTTTGAATTATATATTATTCGTCTAATAAAAATCATATAGTACGACTCCCTCCTACGACTAAGCTTCTTTCTTCATTTTCAAGTAGATGAAAGAATGAGGAACAATCATTTCTTAATGTACGCGTGTACTCAATAAAGAATCCACGATTCGCCAAATCTTTCCAGTAATATCAGCTGTTAGTTGTCAAACAGTTACAAAGTTAACAAAGAAATTGTTTTATACATGGATATAAATGTAGTAGAATTTCAATTCATACTTTTGGAAGAACGCCCAATATTTTAAATAAAACAATTTAACCGGATCTATCGCGTATATTATCATTTTTTAGTGAAACCCGACGTTTCGAACACTTTGCAGTAGTCCGTGGTCACGGGTAGACTGAGTAGACTGGGTAGACTTTCTCGTGATGAATCTCGTGCTCTTAAGAAATTACGGCAAAACGAAGAAATTTCAATCCTCAAAGCCGATAAAGGTAACGCGACGGTTATACTAGACACGGACGAGTACAATAATAAAATGTCACTTTTGCTATCGGATGAAAAAACTTATAAAATTGTTAACAAAGACCCTACAACAAAAATACTTAAAAAAACATCCGAATTAATATCTAAATACGCGAAAAAATTAAATCTTGACGTTAAATCTCTCGTGCCTAGCTGTGTAAAACCTCCAAAGTTGTATGGGTTACCAAAAATACACAAAAAAGATGTACCTTTTCGTCCAATTGTTAGCCAAATCGATACGCCGACGTATAAACTGGCTGAACACATCGCGAAAGTACTTTCTCCACTGCGTGGCCACTCAACATCTTTTGTTAGGGATTCTTACCATTTTGTTAGCGGACTGAAAGACCTTAAGTTAGCTAATAATGAAACCATGGTCAGTTTTGATGTCGAGTCTCTGTTTACTAGTATACCCATTAAGGACTGCATCAGAATTGTCAAGAGAAAGCTAGAAGAATACAATATGCCTATAGAATATCTTGAACTTTTAGAACACTGTCTTACATCTGGTTACCTAGTGTTCAATCAAGTATTTTATTTACAAGTAGATGGCATTGCTATGGGTTCCCCTGTGTCTCTAGTAATAGCAGACATATACATGGAGGATTTTGAGGAGATAGCTCTTAACACTGCACCTTGTCTACCTAGAATGTATAAGCGGTACGTAGATGATACTTTTACCATTTTACCTACGGACAACATTAATATATTCTTAAACCATCTTAATTCTATTAATGACAATATTAAATTTACAATAGAATTAGAGGCAAATAATTCTTTGGCTTTCCTTGATGTTTTAGTTATAAAAAATCCCAAGGGCACAGTAGGCCACACAGTGTATAGGAAACCCACTCACACTAACAGATATCTCAATGGTGAATCTCACCATCACCCTACACAGTTATCTACCGTTGGCAAATCTTTGTTTCAGAGAGCCCACCACCTCTGCGACGCTGAACACCTAGGGGAGGAGCTTCGACTGGTGAAAGATGCCCTTCATCAGAACAAGCTGCCAGTGCCCCGCCAACGTTGTAAGAAGACCACCAAGCCACCCACAGTAGAGAGACAGCCAGCACTCCTACCATATGTAAAGGGAGTTACAGACAGGATCGGCAACATCTTAAGAAGAGCTTCAATTAAAACTATTTTTAAGCCTAACAAAAAAGTGAGCCAATTCTTGAGACCAGTTAAATGTAATATTCCCTTGCAGTGTGCAGGTGTATACAAACTTGATTGTGACTGTGGCTTATCTTACATTGGTCAAACAAAGAGAAGCATCGGTGTTAGGGTGAAAGAGCACATCTCAGATATCAAGAATGGGCGTGTATTTAAGTCAGCTGTGTGTGAGCACTCCTTGAACAAGCCTAACCATTACATCAGGTTTGATAAACCTCATATACTCGCTAGGGAAAATAAATATATTCCTAGAATGATCCGCGAGGCTATTGAAATACAAAAACATCCTAATTTCAATAGAGAAGACGGTTGGAAGCTTTCTACCACTTGGGATCCACTTATAAAAATTTTAAAATCCCAAACACACCACACCAGAGGGCAGGATACAGTCAGCTCATTCTGCAGGAATCCAGGGCAGTACGCGAGGCAACTCAGGAACCGTTGGCGGTAGTTTGATATAATAATTGTATCAAATGACAGACGAATGCCACCTCAGTCTACCCGTGACCACGGACTACTGCAAAGTGTTCGAAACGTCGGGTTTCACTAAAAAATGATAACATACGCGATAAATCCGGTTAAATTGTTTTATTTAAAATGTATAAAAATCGCGAAAATCAAAGAACTTATAACGCCCAATATTCTAGCAAATTGACATACTCTACTCGTCCCATTTATGCAAGTCATCACTTATATGTAGATAGGTGGACACCTTAGCAGAGAGAGAAAATTCAAATATATTTTTTTAGTTAGGTTGGCAAAGGAAACAGCAGAAACCTTGAGAACTTTGGCAGAACGCAATACCGCACTTGCCTAGTTGCCATAGCGAAGGAAGTGAAAAATCTTCCCCGAAAGGCAATTGAACTCACAACCCGTTGTTTTCACAGGCAAATGCTGTACCTCTGTGTCAAAATATCTTCAAAAATAATTTTATTCTAAAGAAATTATTAGATTTCCAAATTAAAGTAAAAAAAATCAGTGCATCAATTTAGTCCTTTTTATTATCATAAAATACGATAGCACAGATAAAACAGAAATGCTAAATGTCAAAATTATTAGTTTCCAGCGAAGCGAATTAAGTACTTCAGTGTCAGTCATTCTGTGTGACTACAGTCATCAATCATGGGAGATTATAATTGATGCTCCATTCCATGTTATATGTTTTGAAATGGCTATACAATCTCGTTAGTATTATTGGATTTTAAAATGTTTGTTCATGAATATGATGGGCTTGAACCAATTTTTTTTAGGTAATTTAGGTTATTGAATTCATTGATTGAGGTCATGGGAATCATTACGGGAAAAAAATTAAAAAAAGTATACTAGTATCGCTCATCTCGGCGGAGGCATTAATTAATTACGTCTTCGTATCGTCTTACTATGGTTTAGCGGTCTTTTGTAGGGTTTAGCATAAATTTTTTAAAACAGTGTTGAGCTACACCATTCAACATAGAATGTTATGAATGAGGAAGCGGAGGTAAACTTTGCCCAACCTGTAAGACCTGCCCAACTATGCAGCGTAAAGCGTGAAGCTAAAAATGAAACATATAAATGAAATGTCGTAATAAAAATACTAAAGTAACTGAAAACCAATTTGGTAATACCGAACAATATTATTATATTCAAATGAGAAACTTTCTTACAGTTAAAGGATACCAGTAATTGGATTTAAAAATTTAAATTGCTGTGCAACCTAATTTTCATTTCATAAACATTCCTACAATTTGTGTGGAATTGCTCTTTACAAATGAAGCTATTTAATGCAGCTTTTGGCTGAAAATCAACGCGGAATAAGTTTAAGCGTAAAGTTTGGTGTCAAATATTGCATGAATAATGTTCTATATACACATTAGAGTACGTCTGTGGTTATGCATATATTGGATGTATACTATAGAGTAGACATCCTCCAATAGGGTAACATTTCAAGACTGTGTGTACTAATAAAGTCAATAATGACTTATATCTCAGGTACAGGATTACTTTTTCATTTCATAATTTTTTTACTTGCTATTAACGCTTGTGGTAGTCAAGATTATACGAATATCGTAAAGAGTACGAGTAGTATGAGACTGCAAAAAAATTACTTTTTTTTTCTTTTTTTTTTATTAGCTTCACGCTTTATCCCGCACATGGCACGGTAGGCAGAGGGAACTGCAGGAACCGTGGGTACCTAGTGTTAAGACACTCCGTTGCTTAGTCCCTGCTTTCTCCGTCACCGCTTTCCGCCTTTTTCGAACTCAACGCCGCGGTTTGCCTAATTTGCCAGAGCGAAGAAAATGGAAATAGAAAAATCCATCTTCCCCCAGTGGGAATCGAACCCAGAAACCGTCGCGTTACTGGCAGTCGTTGCGCCTCTGCACCACGACGGTACGGTTTAGTATAATAAACGAGAAAGAGACATATATCTTTTCTACGATTTTTTGTCTGTAAGATAAAACTAGTATTAATATAAAACTTACCTGCGACTTTTCAGCATAATATACAAGACTTGCAAATATCACAATGCCGAGCACCAGAAAAAACACAAGCAACGTCAGTTCTTTTGCTGACGCTTTGAAGGTATGGACCAGAATCTTCAACCCTGGACTGTGCCTCGTTAGCTTAAACAGCCTTAAGATCTTGATGATGGAAATGAACTCCAGGATATCAGCCTTGTCCAAATTTCTCTTGACCACCGCCAATTCTACCACAACATCCATATAAAAACTTAACGTGGCTATAAAATCTATAATGTTCACTGGTGACTTGACGAATTCTATTATATTTGGGGCTACCTGAAACAAATAGAATTACTTTTGTTAGTAAATAGTATTTATAAGAGAAAATATTAATTATTGTTTAAGTAGAATGTTAATTCGGCATTTGAATTCAGCTAAGTGCATCAGAGATATTTAGTTCGACTACTAATAGTTAGCACGTTTTCTTAAAAACATACATATAATACGATTAAGATTGAGAAAACGAAAATGGTACACTCACATTAACCAACACTAACTAGATTAGCTAACTTGGATCGCAAAATTGTATAAATATTTAATAAAACCAA
>JAZFAU010000909.1:0-34829 GCA_037178615.1 Dione vanillae
AACGGTTTCCGCGGTCTCTAACTCTGCTGGTCTAATTCTTCGCCGTACAGCACTGCACCGGAATGTTTCAGGATTACACAACGAACTATGTTAATGTTCGTTGCAGCGGGATAACTGTGGTAGTTGCACATAAATCGGCAGCGTCTTCTCAAAAACACGTAACTCGGCTGAGGTTTGCACAGTTAATGGCGGAACCAATAAAAGCCCCAGTAAAGCGTTGTCGTATGCGGGTCAAAGGTTAACGCTGACCGCTTGACAAGAGAGGCGTCCCATAGAGGCACAGTTGAATTTCTGGGCCCAGATGTAACAGAACAAATAAGAAGAACTGCTCAACTCTGCTCCCGCTTGAAAAGTTGCCCAAATTTAATAATTTTTAAGTTAAAAATAAAGAAATTATTTGAACGAGAACGGGAAAATATCGTATGTCATGACGGTTTCAAATGTAAAGCGTATAAACTAAATAAAAAAATAAGCGTGCACGAAATAATAAAAAATAGATTTTGCGAAAAATATCAATAATGAGACATGAAATTAATGTAAATTAAACCTAAATTATTATGTATTTGAAAGTAAAGTTAGTTACTGTGTTGGTAAAGGGTAAAGTTTTACTACAGGACGCTTAAACTCTCCTGTACTGGTTCTAACAGTAACAACTCGGACCACGTTATCAGACCCTGGGTAAACTTTGGTGACGACACCAAGGGGCCAATGAAGAGGAGGAACGTCGTCATAGCCTACAAGCACGACTGTACCAGCCTGGATGCAGTTATCAGGTGTACACCATTTTTGCCTTACTTGTAGAGTATGTAGATACTGCAGGCGCCACTTTTTCTAATAGGAATAAACTAACGTGTCGAGTAATCTCTTGCGACTGCAAAAAGTTAAGCGTTCGTCCGACAAATGTGAGGTCGACAGATATTTTAGCGGCGTACTCATTAAAAAATGTGCGGGCGTGAGTACCTCAGGTTTAGGATCCGAAGATAGTACACAGAGCGGGCGCGAATTTAACAGGCACTCGATTTGAGTAAGCACTGTCAATAATTTCTCATAGGTTAATAGTTGTGTGCCTATTACGCGGTACAAATGCGTTTTAAAACTTTTAATATTTGATTCCCATAAACCATCATCTTATCGTTCAAAAGTTCTGATTTTAAAAGTTCATTAAATTAAGAATCTGTTAATAAATGATACATGTTATCTAAATGCGCTTTAGCTCCGACAAAGTTTGTGCCATTGTCGGAATAAAGGGCGGAAACAGGAACACGACGAGAAATAAAGCGTTTGAACGCGGCGAGAAATGCTTCACTAGTTAAGTCCGAGGCCAACTCTATGTGAACTGTGAACTATGTGAACCCATCGATTTTAATCTCGTTAAATATAAGCAGCTTAGGAATCGCTGCAATTTCGCAGTTTGCATTCGCTGAGTTTAGGGATGCCCAGCGGCGGTTTATCCATTCTACTATTGAAAGCAGAAGTCCTGACAAAACCTGGAAGTTTCTGCAATCGCTGGGAATCGAACGCCAACCTCTACCCTCTCTCAAACATTGATCTCGATGCTCCTCACGATTTTTGCCACAAACCTTACGGATAGACACCAAAGATAAACAATATTCACTAATCACTCCTCGCACTCACTGATTTTTTTCGTTACTGTCATTGGCTTAGTTCTTAAACCAAATAATATTCTTGTCAGTTTTAACTGATATGTCCTCCATTGAGAAGTTTTCAATTTATTTTTTTATTGTCTGTACTGTCCTTTCAGCTTCCTTTGTAGAAGAGCTATAAGGAGGGTCAAAAACTTGTTCTATACCATTACTCTTTAAAAAGTTTTGAATTCTCAGAAATGATGCATTGCCATTATCTGAAACTAAAACTTCTGTGAATCCTTGCTCGCGAATATCTCTCTAAGTACTTAAACTGCACATTCCTGAGGTGTTCTAACTACTTGACTTCTGGCCCATTTTTTAATGGGATCTACGACTATTAAAAACATTGTTTATTGACTACTGAAAGGATGTAAGTGCGAAAAAATAAGGACGTCATACCAAAATAAGACAGATATAGGCAAACCAACGCGATGAAGATAAGATTTTTAATGTTTTTAATAATTATAAATAATGAACTCTCACTTTGTTTAGGTAGGTTGCACTAAATTGGCGCGTATGTCAAAAAATCGAGATTTTGAATTGAAACATTATAAAGTACATGTGAAGAATAAGAACCCAGGAAAATCACTTTTGTTTCATAGGTAGTGAATTTCCTCTGAATAGATTAACGTCATTTAATATCCGACATCTGTGTTTTGGAATCAAAATCACAAAATCTACTTTTACGTGATAGATAATCACATGTTCTATTAGTAAAGAACTGCAATCACATTAGCGGATTAAAATGGACTGGATGTACATCATGTCGAGATGACACCCTCCCTAAATCAAAAATATTCAATAACACATACCTAGCGATCGTAAAATAAACCGGTTTGCGCAGCCCTACAGAAGAATACCGATTCCGGTTGGAAAAAAAGTCGATAAGAAGATAAACGAACTGGCTTCAAAAGACCTATAAAGGTAAAAGAACCGCTAATTCTCCTGTATTCCAATTTGAACTAGATGGAGATATCCCCTTTGTATTGAATGTTTAAGGGCCAATTTAGCTATCAGCGGAAAATTTAGCAGCCAGGACATGATTCGATTGGTTAAGGCATATTTAGGCCGTCTAGGGCAACCAGTTTACATAACCTCCGATAACGGGAAACATTTGTAAGTGCAGACTTCAAGGCGTATATGTCAAGAAAATGAAATAAAATTGTTTAATTTTAATACCTTCTTGGCCACAGCAAACGGGAGGGGGCAAGTCAGAACAGGATAGTACTAACGTCTCAAAATATTCAGTAGAGAAAAAACTGGAAGTACGCACTGAGATAATACCTTGACAAGTACAAAACATCCCACATAGCGTGACTGGGAAAACACGGCAAACTCTTCTTTAGAAGAAATTTAGAGATAAGATTCCTATGATAGACATCGCAGAACAAGTTTTTTAAGATATTGCTGTAAAAGATAAAGACAAAGAACAAAAAGAAAAGGAGAGAGTTTACTGATAAAAAGAAAAGCAGTACAGACCTACAAGTGGTGGTAAAGTGTATGTGAAGAATCAAAAAATAATAAGCTAGTCTTAATGTTTGATACGCCATGCATACTGTTTAAATCTAAAATGGAGGGATGTTGAAGTTCAGTACGATAAAACAGTACAGCAGTTTGAACTTCAGTTGAAAAAAAGATAGAAGTGAGAGTGGCGAACTATAAACAATGGAAACGCGGAAACAAAATTTATAAGGGCATTAAAGAGAGCCCTGCGAAAAATTAAGAACAATTAAGACAATTCGTCCAAAAAATAGAATTATTTTCTCACTTTCAGTATAATAAATTAATCAGTAAAAGTCCTATTTGTTTATTTTTAAACAGGCGAGATGTATTTATGTGTGTGCAAGAAGGCAGCATTGTGTCGTCTCGAGCGCACAACGCGGCCTTGCAACAGCTCATCACTGTTACCGGTAGGAGCGAGGCGGTTTGGTGCGTCTCAGAGTGCGTCCTCAATAATTATTTTCTATGTATTCTCCGTAATAACTTTATAGATCTATGCACAGTGAATGGGTTAGATTTAAAATTTATTTTCTAATGAAAGCAGCGACGCAACGCAACGCAATGGGTTTACCAAATCAGATGAACTACACAACAACTGGCACTTAACTAAATATCGCTCTTCGTTGTACTCTATACCGACGCAACTACAATAGTCTCACATTCATCTCCTCTGCTCAAGTGACTTTTCGAAATTCATCCTAAGCTTCCCAAAATTTATGAAGACTGTAGTCTAATCCATTAAGAGTTTAAGGCGGGAAACGAGAGAGATTATTATATTACAGCATAATATTTGGATTGACACTATTGTAATCACCCATTAAACATTCCACAGAAGTTAATAAATCGGGAGGGGCAGAAGTCCAGATTCCAATTGTGATTTCCCAAATAAATATACGAATAGTTTCGCACCTAAAATAAGGTCAATATTACCTGGAATATTCCAATCCAGAAAAGTCCGCGAGAGTCATTATTTATATGATTCATGTTAAATTTCTCAATAATTGGCAGGTAACTATCTGTATGCAATCTACTACTAACCGCGTGTATCTAATATTTATTATGCCGGATAAATTCGAGATTCAATATCTTGGTAACATACCCATGTATTGACTCTGAACTTACCTCACTCCCATTTATATAGGCGTTTCTAATGAGGCATTATAACTAGTTAGTTTTTTAACAACAATCTATCTGTTATTAATTGTTTTACGACCCAATTATCAATCAGACGCGAATTATAGTTTACAATCACTATTGTTTGTGTTTAGCGTATCCTTGAGCGGTTGCTAATAATATGGCCCGACTTAGCACTAAGGAAACGGAGTTTCATAGCGAATTTTGCGTATTTATTGGTATGAACGGCAAAGAACCTTATTTTGTACTTTTATATGACTCGTAGTTAATATTAGGCATTAAAATGTTTCCTCTCTCGCTCGACTGCATCGTTTGTGTACTGTGCCCCGAAAGAGAGGCTTCGCGGCAACGCTATCAGCGTTTGCGCATGTCGTGTAGTGCGCGAGGGCAGGGGCAAGGTTCGCGGGAAGGACGCTGCGGTGACTCGTCAAGGCGGCGTGTTTGACGAGCGCAGCGTGCGGACACGTGCCCTCGAATAATGTTTGCGTTTGATTATTTTTTTTTGAACTCTGTTATTTGTTATCAACATGCACCAAATGTAATGGGTGTTTTTTATTACAAATTTTGCAAGACGAATGGGCGATTTACAATTAGTTAACGTGTGTACTAACTTTAAACAATTCACGCAGGCCGTTTTTTTTGGATTTTATTAACTCCAACCTAGCTAGTGGCGAATCCATATTAATATTGTGTAGGGCAATTACTAGCTGCGAGTGTTTGTCGGATTTCCATAGAATAAAAGTGGTTTTCACCTTGGATACTGTGCGCATTATCGTACGATACAAACGTTTATAGTTTACGTAGACGACTAACAGAATTAAGCGGTTTATTAGGTTTTCGAGTGTTTCTACTATTATTTGAGCGTTTCCAAGATTTTAACACCTGCGTTGAATGAATCAATAACATTTGTTGATAATAGGCAATTCTACATCTTTAATGACATTTTCGAAATTTGAATAGTTTTTGCGAATCTCACCTTTTTTAAAAACCAAATAATAACAATATGAAAACCTGAGATCTGGAATTTTATTGTTTTAAACGCGGCTACAGACGATGAAAAATTTTTTCTTTGAAACTATTACCACTCTACGGGACTTTGAATAATTTTTATTTCAAAAATTTATTTAAGTAATGTTGTACCTGAGTGCTCGTTTTATCTTGATATTTCTTCACTAAACTATCTCATTGGATTTTATACGTTTCTCCCTTCGGGTACTACACCTGTGTAAAAGTGCAATGCACTATTGAGTTATTTACTAATTACATATTGAACGCGTTGAGAATCCTGACAAACACTATTGTTTATTCTATTTGTCATAAAACATTCATAACAACGGCCAATTTCTGTTTTACCATCAAACGTTACATTTCATAGGTCGGTACCTTTATGCTATTATGATTTGGTTTATTCTTTTGCGAGTAGCCTATTAACACTAGTTGAAGTATGCTATTCGTGCTTCTTTTAAACTCGAATCTAAACTTCAAAGGCGTGTCCAGGGCCTGATAATTAGGTGTCGGCATCAGGATTTTAATATCAAATTATTTCCTTAATTTTCATCTCATAAGATCCCTCAATTTTGCACATATATCCTTCACAAATTAACTCAGAATCTACTAAGAACACCTTCATTTTGTCGCGATGACAAATTAGAAATATCTTTGGAAGCATCTGATAAAGTCGTTAGCTTTTTTAAATATGCGTTTCTCTTTTACCTTCCACATTTTAAATTATTAATAATTTGATTATCCATTGCCATTATTAATAATGGATGACTTCGAAAATATATAAGAAATGCGTTTGAAAATGATCTTAAAATGACGTGATATGGCTGTTTATGGAAAATGGCGGTTAAATACTTTAAAATATCGTAGAGAATCCACTCGAAGAACCAAAAAATATATTTGTGTGGCTTGTAAATCGCCTCCACCAGAGCGGGTTCGCGTAATCGGAGAATGCGATAGGGCACGCCGGCACCGTATTTGGTTCGGTGAAAATCAAATACCCAAGCAAAATCCCTAACCCTGCGTAACGGTTTCCGCGTCGCAAGCTCTGCTGTCTGATTCCTCGCCGTACGCACTGCTCGGAAGTTCCCCCCCCACCCCCCCCCCCCCCACAATCAGGATTGCAAAAACGACTATGTTAATGTCGTTGCAGCGGGTAACTGGATTGCGCAAAATCGCAGCGTCTTCTCAAAGCACGTAACTCTCGGCTGAGTTTGAACAGTTTAATGGCGGAACCAAAAAAAGCACTAGTAAGCAGTGTCGTATGCATGTCAAGGTTTACTCTGACCGCTTGACCACTGACGGATTCCATAGACACAGTTTGAATTTTACTGTGGCCTTAACTGGTCACAGAACAAAATAAGAACTAACTGCTCACCAATCTTATCATATTTACTGTTTATAGATATGCAGTTAGGGTTGGCTTCGTGCTTGATCGTATACTTGACTGAATCTCAAAAAATTCGAATTTCTCCTTAAGTAACAATAGCGTCGGATTAACAACACACAGTACAGAAGAGAGAGAGTATTGCAAGTTTCGGCGACGGCGTAAGGGAGCCCACTTTGGAGCTTTGAACGAAATTCTGAAACATGGTCATACTTTCGGAAATCCGAAAATAAACGATAGCTAGATTTGTCAGCGCTCAATTTTATAAGCTGGTCCTCGGCTAAATTCAGATAGCTTGCGGTCGGCGTAATCGAGAATGTATAGAGAGAAAGAGATTTGCAACTAGTTTTGTAGGAATAGGAAAGTCTCGTTCGTACGAAGTTCGGTTGTCTTCTCCCTCCGAGGTAACTTTGAAACACGCTTTCACTGATGGAGATATAATGTTAAAGAACATAACAACCTCAACAAGATATCGTGATCGGACGCATTTGAATGCGTTTACTGAAATCAATTGTGAGCTGTTATTGTCCCGCCCCTCGATGTCACTGTTGAACTTTAACTAAGGCTGGGTCGGTACCGAAAATGTACTGAAACCGGATTAGTAAGGATCCAATAAGAGTAGGTTGTTCGGTAGGAAAGTGTTAAATTGTTGTGGAAAATTAGTTTTTTAAAGTACTTTAGAAGGAAAGGGAAAATCGAGATAGTACAAAAGTCGAAGTTGATTGGGGATTACCTTTTTGGGGATTGGAATGAATTTGTGCATCTTTCCATGCTCCGTGTGTTGACAGGTCAGGGAGAAATTAGTAATGTATTAACCCCAGAAGTAAACAAGGTCAAGGATTAGGTTTGCTCATATTATTCCTATACGACTGATACGAATGTTATCGACATTAGGTCTTTTTAACATCAAGTCAGAGAGAGACGCGAAGCTAAACGGAGGAAAGTTAGGAGTTTGGATTGAGTAAGAGATAGTATTAATTGTGTTCTTTTTTTCGTCAGTTGAAGAAGTAAAGCGTTGATTGATGAAGAATGATTCAATGTCAATATCATAGAATAATTATGAGAGTCTTTCCAACTTCCATGATTTCGAGAATTTCCAATTTTGCGTGTCCGCCGTTCTCCGCACAGATGGGAAAATGTGGGTGGTCGTGAGACATCTCTACACGATGTTATTACAGCGATTTCGCGCGTTATTGTACTTTTTCCCTCTGTTAGAATCGTGTATTAATTTGTCTTAGCTTTATTTTTATCATTTAATCGTGTATATATCACTCAACCAAGAACTGAAGGTGTTTTACTTTTAATTTGTTTAATGGCGCATGTTATCATAAAGCTTCGTAATTAAATAAATTGAAACTTCCAAGTTTTGGGTCATTGTTTCGGCTGCTATAACTGCGTCCAATCAAGTTTTGAAACATCGTCCTCGACGACGGCTTTTGGTCCATTCCTCCCTAACTAACCTGCAGAAGTATCTCGATTTCGCTTTAGAGGACGGATTTATATCTAGATAAATCATGTCATGATAAGATAAGCGGCAGCAGAACATTGCCCTCCCGTACGGCATCTCTAACGATGTACCCTATGTTGTATTTTTGTTCATGGGAGGACAAGGCCAACGAGCGTTCGGGTCACCTGACGCCCATTGCCCTGTTTAACGCCCCATGGCGAAAGTCAGATTGACCGGTTGTTGAGTAAACGTGGATCCTCTAGATAACCAAGAGCTGGCTGTTTATTATATCTTCCATATTTGAGAGCAGGAAGGTGATGCGATAGGCCTTATCGTTTGCCGGGTTCGAGCGTGTCACCTTCTTCGTGATGGGTTGCTCCAGAGCGCTCTTCCACGAGTCGAGACTACGCCAATGATAAAAAGCCGAAATAGACCGTTAGGTACCGGTGTTACCTCGGACCACAAGAATGGAGCACTAAAGGGAGAGATACCAACGATGTCCCATCTCGCGTTGTGGATGTCCAAAGAAGAAAAGGTTTTCTTTCCACTCAGTATACTCGATATTTTTTACCCTACCTGCCGAAGACTCTCAGGAAGAGGAGGTTCGGTTTCCCCGTTTCTTCTAAATCAAAAACTGTGTCCCCTAAATTTAACTCAGAATTGTAACTGTGTGTAAGCACGCTTGCTTTTGATATAATGTTTATGTTTATGTTAGAATCTAGTTTGGCAATATCTATGAATGCTCTTAGCACTATTCCTATTGCTCCGATTACAACCCGTATCACGTCCCCGTCAATGTCAGCTTTCATAGCCTGCTGATTTCATTTTTTTTAAAATGTGTAATAATTTACTTACTTTTCCCTAAAATATCGCTTTTGGAATACTTATATTATATTGCGCAAGGTGTAGATTCTTAAGGTATATATTATGTTGACCACCACAATCTCAATAAATTGGTCCCGGTAAAACAATCACGGCATGCTTCTGAAGCAAAAAAACAATACTTTCAACATATTTGAGTACACCCGGGGGGGGGCTGTGGACCCAATAAAAAGGGGTAAAAATTGCAAAAAATCATCAAAATTGAGGGCCAAGCTATTCTTGCAACGGTCCTCAAAAATTGAAACGTTTTCTATCGCCTGTCCTCTTGCATAAGCAACCAAAGCATTTATTTTCTTTTTCTTGCGAAGCAGATAAAAACGCTTATAAGCTCAGTTTTCACAACTTCTCATATTTGCCTGTTTCAGGGGATTTTTATTATACCTTAACCTCCAGGCCTAATTATTTAGTTGCTCGCGACGGAAGTAAAAAAAAAAAAAAAAAAAAAAAAAAAAACACAGGAAATTTTTTGTAAGTATCACTTGCCTATATTAGAAAGCACGAAATAACCTTCGCATGACAAACCATAATGCCGGTTCTTCTGCCAAAAGTTTAGAACGCACTGTAACTCTGTACCGGTCTGCTGATTTTCCATCTGAAGGAGGCAGTTCAATCGTGTTCGCCTCGGCGTCCATTGAGTTCACTCTTCTGTCGTAGGTTCCAATGTAGGTATAGGCTATACCGTGTTGGTAACTAACCTAACAACTATTTTAACGTCCGTTGTATATTCGAAATCAAACGACAAAATTGATTTAGATGTTATTATTACTTAATTAAGTATATTTACAGAGATAGACACAGTAATGATAATAGAAAACCCAGTTTTTTAGAAGCAGAGAGGAAGGAATAATAACAGTTACAGGACGAAATAGAGAAAATGGCAGTCCGAGAGCTAGGATTCTAAAGACTTATCTAGGTCACCGGGGATCACGCGCGCAGTCTCTCTGCGGAGTACGGAATCGCACTGGTTCCAGCTGAGAAAACCGAGTTTTTGTATATAATGTTTTCCGTGGTCTCGTCCTTTCGGCAAGCATAGTCGCACTTATCGTTTATAGATTTGAAGCAAAATATCTCTTTCCCAAACTGCCTGGTCCTAACTGCCTGATCCTGTATTGCGTAAATAGCTATTTTCGTGATGTTGATGACCGGTGTTCTTTTGAGCCAAATGAAAGAATTCTTTATAACATAGTTTTCTTTATTCTATTACTGATCTATAGAACTATCTATATAGTGGTTAAGATTTCCATTTCTTATCCCTTGCTTGATTGTTGTATCTTTTACTCTTTATCTTGTATATTTCGATTTTGTAACTTTTTCGAGTCCTAAACAGATATCTTCCCTCTTCTTTTATTATAGAGTATTTATCTCTATTCCTATCGTGTTTTACTATTGTTATTATCATATGTCTTGTTCAGTCTCCTTAGTGTTTTGTACTTGTTACCAGTATTTTGTGTATATTATTACTTTACTACCCTCTACCTCCATGTGTAACCGGCAAGTAAAGTCTTTCTATTCTGATTTTTGTTGATGTGTTTTATTCTAGCAAGTAATTTCTGATTTTTTGTATCTATTTTCTTATATCCACACATTTTTGCAGTTATAAGACCAAATGAATACAAAAGAATCGAAGTAGCGTAAGATCGACGATCCATATTTGAAGTTTATGAATAGGAATATCGGTTGAGAAAAGATAATTACTAAGAAACCGAGATGCTGAAGCTGAATCTAAATGGAGGAACTTCTTCACCTGATATCTTGTATGACATCAAATGATCTAAAAAATAAGGATTAAAAAAGATATGTATAGAGAAAATAACGCAGGTGAGAAAAGGCAAAAAAAGATTTCCTAGTTATCATTGTTTCATTTCCTTCAATCTAAAAGTCATGGATTCATCGGAATGCGCCCTTTATCCTCTGTTAACCTCCTCCCTCCTTAAGATGGAGCTGGGCCTGCAGATTCCCGAGCATCCTGCACTTCTGGTCTTTTTTGGACTTTATGTCAGGAGTTTATCAATTTTCCAAGTACAGAACCAATTTTGGGGCAGTGTATATAGTACTAGTGTGCAGTTTTGAAAACAGTGATACAGCGAATCAAGAAATAGTCTTGTAGTTGTATCTCGGATGCATTTTCTCTATTATACTCTCATTAAAGGAAATTTCTTAGACAATGCATCATGTTTGTTTATAGTAATAGATTTCGTTTGTGTCCTTAAAGTAGTGTTCAGTACTTAAAAAGTGTAAGCATATAGGGTCTTTGTTTTCAGGCATTTTTTATACACTTCAAATAAACATTTAAACCAGATTAATCGCGTATACCCAGACAGATTTTTTGTGAAACCCACGTTTCTACACAGAAACGTGCGTTTAGGACCTCTATAATAAATGGACTGTACTTTCTAGCTGGTTTATTCACCGTTCACATAAGATACTTCGGAATACTCGAAATACGCAAATACGGACAATAAGGATCGTCAACGGTGCTGCCTGGACGGGAAGTTATAATGCGCCCATATATATTTGTATCTACAGTCAGCTCAAGATCAGGATCGTGAGGGGTCATAAAAACACTGTATGTTGGAATATAAAAAGTAAACACAGGTGAACCTTGTGCTCGGGCCCTCATTCTTGGAAAAGACCAAGAAGTCGTCCGATAACAGTAACAAAAATCCAGCCCTTCGCGCCATTTCATCTACAACCTCGGAAAAGTCTGTCCTGCCGTTTCTCAAGCCAACGTCATATACGGGAACTCAAAGAGAATGAAAGATGAGGTAATAAAAAAATATTATGTACATTGACGGAAAGAAGCATAGAAAATAATGTTGTACAATGCTCAAAAGGCGTTATTGGTACACAATCGACTACAAGGTTGTTAAAAATTTAAAAATTCAACAACCGATTATGCCTTCGTACATTAGCTACAACAAAACGGCAATGAAAGTTACGCCTAATCTTAGTTAAGTGCTCGCATATAGCAAAGTAGCGATGGTAGGTTCCGCAGCGGCACTCAGTTTAGTAATCCGTCTTAGTCCGTCGGTCCCGAAGCGCAGCTCGAGGGTACACGCAGAGGTCGCTGCCTGTGTCCACCGGAACTGAGTCCTTCGAGTTGCGATAGTCAACGGAATATGCGACTTGAAGGGGAGGGGGACGGGCACTCTTCCGTACGGCCATTTACTGACTGCCCCTGCAGGTTTCCCTCCGCTTTATTTGAATCGCATAGCTCTACATCTGTTGGCTTTTGCACCGACTTCGCGTGGTACCAGTCACAATCGGTTATTTACAATGGCTGGAGTTCGACACTCGTTGTTGATGGTGACGCTGGAGGTCGCGGACGTCGCTGAGATCTATAACGTCACCCTTGTCGACGTGTCTCTCGGGTGTGGCTCGTCGAGTTTCAACGAGATCTGTTTCACCGCTTCCTTAGCCCGCATCTCCGTTGCCGCTGTGACGAAGTGGAAAGCACAACGATGGTGCGTAAGCTCTTGGATGCGGTCACCAGGTCAGCACTTTGCTCCAGCGAATGGGACGGTTGTGAACCGAGTACCGTCTGGATACTTTGTAGGTAACCGGTTACACATTATTGTTCTTATAAAATCTTCCGGTACCGAAGGTCCAGCGAGTCCTGGAGGTGTCTTAAAAATTGGAGGAGGGTCTCCTGTCCCCCGAGTTCCTCGTACGTGATCAATTTTTTTCACCTTCTTTCGTGAGATGCAGATAACGACAGATGAGTTCAGTTTTTAATCTTGTCCATAAACGGTTTTTTCGCGTGGGTTGTCCTTTAGTCGGATTGCATATCTAAATTAAGTTTTACTGACGTGGGAAAACTAACCGTCCTTTTTCATGTTATGCTTTAAAAAATGCCTTCAATAAAAGCGAAACCATAATTCTTGATCCTCTGGGGAGAATGGAGGCACCTTAAAACTGTATTTTCGGCAACTCTCGCGAAACATCTCCGCTGTGACACTATCCTGATAGACAGAATTATAGGCAAAAATCGTAATAGATAACGTTAGCGGCAAATCGACAAGCGACACGGTTTAACTCAGGAGGTGATTTGTGACTGGGGTCGACCGTGCGTGTACGTAGCGTCAGGATCGTCCGCGCGAGACGGGAAGTGACGTCACACGTGGCGTAAAATAATACTCTCTCGGCTGTCGTCAACGAGTGCACCGCTTAACCGATTCGTGTAAAGCGAGTGAATAATAAGTATTTTGTTGTAAAATGTTTTTATTTAGTGATGCGTGAATTGATGTGTATGAATGATTGTATATATATTTGTATGTTTGTGTGAATATAATAATTATATATAAATATTTTTATTTATGTAATAGTTTTTATATAATCATATATATTAAATATGATAATGTGGGAGTACCCCCCATCACTTCCCCCCCCTGACACCGTCACTACTGGTCGATAATAGTCAGAAATGAACTATGCGTTCGGATAACGATTTTTTATGACGTTCTTACCTGGTGTTATAATGGCTTTCCTCTCAGGGTCAATTGAGGATGTAGGTGAATAGATCGGTTAGGATAGACCTAGGATCGTAGGTGGAACAGAGGTGGAGTGTCCGTATATAGCCGTTACTGGACAGGCTTACCTTTTAAAGTAATTGAAAGTTTTGTCACCTCGCTCCAAGACTTCCGTATGGCCAGTGTACGGGGGTTTGTAATACTCCTCTTACTGAGTCGCCCGCAAAAATACGGTGGTTTAAGATGGACAATCTTTAAAAACAAAGATTTTGTCTTTGAATGCCGCGAAAGCAGGTGATGGGTTCCAGTTTTGACGACAGAATGACGTAACCGGCACAAATCGATAGTCCGTTAAAAATTCGCCTGGCGACGCAAAGGTTCGCCGTAACCAATCTCCGCGGAGACGATTGGAGGTCATCCTTGTAGCTGTGCGAATACCAAGCGCACAACGACAATGTGTCGACCCAATTGCAATCGGCGTGACACATGATTGCGCTTTGACTGGCGGTGGAAACGTTCCACTAGGCCGTTGCACCCTTGGGGTGCATATGCAGTGGCTTTGCGAGGTTGAATTCCGATCATTTTTCCAAGAAATGGTATCTGTTTATCCTTCGTAAATCGATGTGAGAAACTTTACAACCAAATACTTTAATCTTATTCTGTCTACTTTAAAATTTGTTTATTTCTTCTATTTTTTTTTTGTTCCTCAGTTAAATCAATAATAATATATACATAAAATTAACCCTTAACGCCCAAATGAACTGCAGATATGTTTTTTGTATATGGCTTTATTTGTACACTACTTAAGACTATAAAAACCAAATAGTTAATGTTAAAAAATAAAAAAAATAATAAGTAATTTTTTGGAGCCGTACTTTGTCTAGTACAATGGGCGCTACAGTATGTAATGTCAAAAACAATCTTTTATCTACACCCAACAGCGTCTTATTGCAACTTACTGCACTGGCCATTTTGTACGAGTGTGGCATAAAACGCACCTATCAGTGTTTGGGCACTTCCTAGGTTATTGCGCCGTTGTTTAATTTGGACTTGGCCCTTCTATATCAGAATCCGGATGGACCGCTTCTGATCTGCATTACTCGCTGTACTAGTGTCTTGCTATGTGTCGTCGAAAATCTACTGTCAAAGCGCTCAATCGCTACTCATCGGGCAGACGCCAAGCGTTACGATATACACATATCAAGCAAGTAGGTGAAAATAACCCACCACCACTTTTTTCCACGTACTACTCATCGGTACTAAAATAATGCATCCATTGATCACATCCGCCCATGTTCCTTATTGTAATTTTTGATCAGATGTGTAATATTGAATCAACCTTCTGTCTACTTTGGAGCACCACCGTTTGACTTTTCCAATATGCTCAAACTGTGTCCAAATTCGTACCATAGTGCACACACTGTTGTCCTTCCCACCTACACAAAAATTTCGTTTCTTGTATCGAAACGATAATCTATGCGCTCTTTCAATCTTTTTCATATCTTTCACGGTGGACGAGGACATTTTTTTATTCGGTTTGTCTCTTACTGTACTGTTGCTCTCTAAAACCAGGTCTCTTTAGCAAAAGGTAAGCAAGTCACAACTGGTAAAAAATGTCAAAATATATGTAATGTTTTCCAGTACCGCTGGCATTTTCGCTAAACTAGTGAAGTACCACTCGTGTCCCGAGCGGTGGTTTTTCGTGGGTCCTGTAGATTTTGCCACAGTATAAATCAGATGCATAGCAGTATTCCATCATACTAGCTGCTACCCAATTTTTATAACCGAATCTGATGGGTTTTGCCTCTGATACAATTGTTTTGATGGTTGGTGACCGTATACTTTATAATAATCATCTATTGATATCTTTTCATGAACGACCCTCCGTTTTGACAAATTTTTGATCAGGAATCCACCAAAGGTCTCACTGGGGGAACATTTATTTTGAACTAGCTGCCAACTATTGTCTACCAAATGCACTTTCCTTTTATTTCTAAAATCGGTTTCGAGACATGGACCCTTGCAACAAGAGGGACTCTCCTAAATCTTCAATCTAACTGCAATACTGACGCTCTCTCGGACTATGTATCCGATAAAATAAGAAGTAATAAAAATCACTGCTAAATCTTCTCTATCCAACACAAGCTATGTATATTATTTTGGTCCTGCGTACCGCGACGTGGTTACTAGAATCAAATGCATAAAATTTCGCCATCAAATATTTTATCAAAGACTTCTACCCGTTGCGATGTTTTTCAGTTCATCTATTTCGTTGGTTTTTTGCAATAAACATGTAATTATTTGTCCGGTGATTGTAGAAAAGATGAGTAAAAAAATGGTGCACATTTCTCCACTTAGGTATACTTTAAACAGATCATGACGCCTTATTTTATTCGACAAAGGTTTATTGTCTTGTGTCAAATTTCTGAAGTTCAGAAGAAATGACGTCGTCGACGGGGTAGCTCGATTGTTCCAGGGACATTTCTTGGAATTTCTGATGTTTGCAAGTCATCTTCGACTTCTTCTTCGTCCGTTAACACATCTGTTTCAGGCGGTAAAATAACGACGGTCATATTCATAATCGCTTTCGCTTCTGCAATGGCGTTTACCAGCTTATTTCGAGAACCCGAAACTGATTTGGCAAGCACGAATCAGACATTTTTTCTGCAAGGCATAATATACACACTAAAGCCCATGTACTAAAAAACGACATCCAAATCATCGCAGCATCACTATGAGATATGTAATCAATTTAGAGATGTGTATCACAATTAATATAATGTTATAATCTAATATGATTGGTATTTACCAACAGTCTATAAAATATCCGAAAATACAATGAAAACAATAAGCTTAATTCACTTATCCTAGCTTGGTCGAAAAGTTCGCCAATTAATATGTCAAAAAATGCGGCAATTTTTTCCCTATGGTTTTTTTATCGTAGCACTAAACACACTATTATATCTATTTGATTAACTAAATCATCTTGATGACAGTTTTCAAAAAATGTTCGAATTGTTGACAATGAGGTTGTCCGTTGTTAGTACAGAGGGCTCAAATGGGTTAAGAAAATATATAAAATTATTGTCTAGCTCGCATAACTTTAGTATATCGGTGGTTACGGTGTGGTTTTCACAATTTGTTATATTTTTTTAATCTACGCTAGTATTAAGACATATTGTTACGCTGTTTGTTAAATCTGATAACTAAATAAATAAATAAGTTCTTAAATGTCATAATTAATTAAGTGGTACTTTATCAACAGCCCCCCCCCCCCCGGGCCCCGGTCCTTGCGCGGACAAGTCGCTGATGTGGTGAGTTATTTGTTTAGCTTGTTCTTTTATATTTTTGATTGTGGGACTTACAGTTGATGCAACAGATGGTAATGAGTTATTTTTGGGTTAGGGCAGGTTGTATGGGGTACCGGCTGAGGCACAATATGCACAGTTCTGTCTCTTCGTTCTGCAGGGCTTTGGTAGTAATGGCCAAATTGGTGGACTTCACTTACACTGCAGTAACGGAAATGTGGTTCTTACACTTGATCCTCTGTGGTCCCGTTTAGTCTGCCTTTATTTAATGAATTGGGGTGAAATATCATCGGTTTCACCATTAGAACTGCGTTATAGAGCGATTCTTATTGCTTGTCACGTATTTGGCGACAATTTCATCGACGTTGCTATCATCTGATAACTCGTTTTGTTGAAGAATGATCGATGTGAGGTCGTCGATGGAGATATCCTTAGATATTCCTTTGAGGATAATCATGGGGCTCAGCTTTTTGCTGGTCTAGCTCTAACGATCTCGGAATCCTTCAGGCAGTCAAGGGTCTCCTGGCACTGGCTGTCGTTTTGAAATTCAACTCTGAGTTTGTTTTTCGTAAATGTCTGTATTCTAGTGGGGGCATAATTATTTTTTCTGAAACTAATGCTTTCTTTAAATTTGTTTAACATTTCTTGTTTACTATTGACGGGATCGATGGTTGAAATAATTATGGAGGGTGTTTGTTGGTATTTGTTGTTTTTTTTTTTGTTTTTTTATTTTTTGTTTTTTTTTTTTTTTATTTATACTCATCCCTCTGACATGGAGATCAGAGATCTTTTATAGCTATTGTCTTTTTTTATTTAATTTGTTGGAAGGGTTTCTAATGACTAGAATTTAACAATGATTATAAACTATTTTTCCATGACTAACACATATTTCTCAATTGGGCGATAAATCACAATTAATATTTACACAGTAAGATAACATAATTTAAAAACGTTGTAGCCTACCCATTCATATGACTTGACAAATTTATGACACAAATTTACAGATTTCATTCCAAACTTACTTCCGAGCATTTCCTATTATTGTTTTGCCTATCAAGCATTTCCGAAATTGTCCACTTTAGGGCGTTCGTCCGGATTCCATTCGCTGACAAGTTACACACCAAATTGTTCAGCGAATGTATCCGAGACGACAAGATTCCAGGCGCCCCGAAGGATTCACTGCTAAAAGACTGCAGGCATATCCGCGCGCTCCCTCCTTTCCAACCTACGTTTGATACCACCAAAAACCGGAGCTTATCATAATTTTGGTTGTGACAAACGATAATTTTGTCACCAAACTGTAGGTGGAAGGATATCTGGGCCGTGCCAAGAGAGCCAGCCGGATTTGCCCGCGACTGCTGAAATATCCTCAGTTCCACAAACGGCCCCCGCCAGGGCGCCTCGATCACCATGGTTCCAGTCACCCCCATGACCTGGGCCACAATGTCCGTGGCGCCCCTAGCAATATGCGACGCTGGCCCTGGCCAGGGCATCCCATTTGCGCCGAACTGGGCAGTCTGCGCTGAACGCGTTGTGATCAACGCGTTCAAGTTTGGCGCCCACGCAGTTGCAGCACGACGGAGATGCACCGCCAGACCAGCCCTCGCACTTCGCCCTTACGTGGGGTCCCCCACAGTGGCTGCACTTGGGGGCGGGTTCTTTGCAGAGCCGCCTACCGTGACTGTAACCTAGGCCGAAGGGGCACTGCACGAGTGGGGAAAAGTCTTCCACTCTGATTCTTTGTAAATCTATGTGCAGTGCCCCTGCCCCAATCACACGGTTCCACACCCCGGGGGACACCCTCATGACGACATGAGCCGTCTGTGGGTTTCTAGCCCTGCGGCGAAATTTTATTTCAGCTCGGAAATCTTTTTGAGGGATGTCGGCAAGGAGACCTCGATTCTGTTTCCTCAGGGCACCCAGTATGTCTTCATCTGAGTTGTAGCTGAAGACGTCCCTGAGGATCAGAAGAGGATCCTTGTTTGTCATGTCTTCGAACGCCAAACGATCGCCCGCCGTCTTAAGTTTGTCCTTAAGTTTTTCCTTCTCCTCCTCAGAGCTGCACCCCAGTACAATCTTCTGATCTTTGACTTTCCTGACTTTCTCAACCTTGACCAATCCTTCCTTGGCGTCGACCGCTTCCCTAATCTGGACGAGCACATCTTCTGTAGTATCGCAGACGCTGCTCGAGGAGACCACAACCGAGTGCAGAGCCACTGGCTGAGGGCTAGGCCTTTTGGTTTCGCCAGCTGCACCACACACTCGCATATGTGGTCTTCTCGAGCGACTCCTTCTTTCCTTCTAATAAAACTCTAAACTCTTCCATTTTTTCCTCATTCCTCTTCATTTGTTCTTTGTGCTCGTCCATTTTCCGAAGCCACTCCCCTTGCAACGAAGTAAGTTGGTGTCCGGTATCCTGTTCCAACTTATATTCGTTGTTACCCTGTGCCTCTGCCTCCTCCACCAGCTGGTAGAGGCGTTCTATGGCTTTGGTGACGTCGGTCTTAATGTCAGACCTCAAGTTACGCGAGTTGCCAAGATGGAGTTTGACTTTCAGCAAGCAGGCTTTAGCCTCCTCTGTTCTGCTCGCGCAACTTGAGCCGGGCGGGCTGACAGCGGCCACGGTCTCAGAGCACTTAGGGTAGGGGGTTTTAATTTTGGTGGTTTTTGGCTTCGGTTTACTAGGGTGGGATGGAGCGGCAGGAGAGCCCGAACAAGGTGTTTGGGGTGGCAAGGACTCAAGAGATCCAGGTTCTCCAGCGGGCGACAGCTCCGGCAAAAGGTTACGGCTACAATCTTTTGCGGTGTGTGCGAAGCATCTCTATTGCAGAGGGACTCGTCAATTTACTCCTAAAATTTATTCTGAGTGGTGTAAAAGGCCACTCAGATGTCAACAGATAAAACTTTGCCTAGAGTAACTAATAAATTAAATTAGTAAATTATTTAAAATAATTAGATAAAAAGGTTAAAACGATTTAGAATGTCAATAATTAAAAGGTAGGTGAGGGGAACGAAAAGGTTCTTTAACAAGAATCTAATTTTCCCCTCTAAGGCCTTCCGTGTCAATATTTATAAAATTTTAAATTCGAAATTAAAATTAAATAAGTTAAAATGTAAAAAGTTCAATAAGTAAAATATAGTAAATAATGATTAAAAGTATACTCCGGCAAATATAAATTTCCTAAACTAACAACAATTTTTTAAAATTTAAAAGTCATAAAATATTATTGGGTAAATATACCCACTCAAATTTTTGCTAAAACGGTGGTGTAAAGAGCCGCCGAGTGTCTTAAAATAGTAAACTAAACTAAATAACCCTAATAAAGGTTATTTAAAGTCAAGACGCACAACTTTATTTCCTCCCAATTGTTCGAATCCACCTAGGTAATGAAAGTTAGGGTGGGGGGGAGGTCAATTTTTTGTTTAATGGTGGAGATTTAATATGTGGTGGTTGTTGCGGTTGAGCGGCCACTTGAGCGTGCGACGGGGGGGAGTTAGTTTTGATTTCAATTTGCAAATCGGATTTTAATTTATTAATTTCTTCCCTCACTACTGAAGCTAATTCTTCTTTTAAGTTTCCGTTGTCTACCAACGGCGGCGTAGCCAGTACAGGTGGAGGTTCGGTTGGATTACTAAGTTTGAATTAAACTGATTCTGAATTTAAAGTAATTTCCGTAAAAATATCCGTCGCTCTTAAGATTTCGCCAGCCGCCTAAGATATGATGTTTTTATTTCCAGACGTAACAATTCTATTTTCTTCTATTAAGGTAAGGATGTCTTTAACGCTGTCTGCGGTAACTGGTAAGGGCTTTATGGCTTTATTTGTGGCCTCTTTTGGCTTGTCTGATGATGTTGGAAGAGCTATTTCTGGCTCAGGGACATCTCTAGGAACAGAGGGAAATTTGGGCTGTCACATCTACTTTCCGTAGTGAAATCTGTGCTTGGTTCGCTACGTTGTGGTAACTCTGTATTAAGTGCGCGTTTTTTAGTTTTTGGAGCAGTGAGCAACATTTTATTGAACTATATTAATGGTCTGTAAAACTATTATTAAGGTGTTTATTTGGAATCACTCAAATCATTACTATTATTTTTTTTTTAATTTGAACCCGCACTATCGGATTACGTCTACTGAGTGAGTGAGACTATTAAACGTACTTCCAAATTTAAATCGAACGCGCACCATCGAATCTCATCTGCTAAGCCTGTGGTTGCTAAAGGTACTTGTAAGATGAAGGATTTTACAGAAAAAGAATATTCTCTTTTTTTTTTATATGACACGAAGACCCCGAGAATTTAACCTCTGAGCCCAAAGGGAAGATACACTTTTACGTTGCTAAGTGGATTTCTATTTCCACTTTTTGACTTTGTTGCTATAGCGCGGCTTTACTCGCTGTTTTAATTTTTATTTGATGTATTTTATATTTACGAAAAATTTTTTTTTGGAGTGTTTACAAGTTTTATTGTCTACTTATTCGTTTATAATCGTCCTCGCTCCTAAGCGTTCTTACAGACGAACGGCAAGTTGTGAACGGTAGCCGTCGCCACCTATCGACGACAGTCGTCAACGCGTCGGCGGCAGCAGTCAATACGTCGACGGCTGCCGCCGGCAAGCGACCACGGCTGCCGTCGACAGGCGACCACGCTTGCCGCGAGTGCCGCATATTAGCAGTCTTGGTCGGCTTGTACAGAAGCCCGTTGCAAAATGGCGTCCGATGAAGAAACATTGTTATTGCTTTTACTCCGCCATCGCCGACAACAACGAAAAAGAAAGACACGTTCAGTGTGGGTTGAAGAAATATTAATGTATAGAGAACAAGAGGGAGATTTTTTTATACACTGTATCCACGTTAGCGAAGGTCTGAAAAAAAATTTTTCAATTACTTTCGAATGTCAATCGCTTCTTTTGATGAGTTGATATCTATTTTGAAACTTTCAATATCTCGCCAAGACACTGTCATGCGAAAAAGTGTACCAGCTGAGCAAAGACTCGCTATGACATTAAGGTAAGAGGGTTTAATTTTATCAAAATATAGTATATACTGGACATAACTTTAATGAGATCAATTCTATATAACTTTGGCAACATTTTTAATTTAAGTTAAAATAGGAACTTTACTTAACATTAATTAACATTTATATTACAGTGGAATCCGGTTATAACGACGGTCAAGGGACCAGTGATATTACGTCGTAATAACCGGAAGTCGTACTAAACAATCTTTTTTTTTTTTTAAATCATATACAAAATTTATGTACATACGTATTAATACGTATTAAGGTGACTAACAGACAAAAAAAAACATTGAATTAAAAATATTTATTTATTTCACATATAATAATATGCATACAAATACGGTACAGAAGTGTACTAAGAAGGAAAAGAAATGAGATTAATCAATAAGTAATTTAAAACAACGCAACACCTACTGCAAAAAGTCGGTAATTTTTGATTGTTTTTGTTTTTTATTTTTATAGTAAGAAGTACGGACTGCATTATGCAATTGAGACATAATATTTTTCATGTTGTCGTCTTCAAAATTAGAATGCACAAACAAAGTCAGTACTTCTGCAGCTTTTAGAGCTTCTGATACACTTGGAGTAGTACAATTTTGTTCCTGGCCATCGTCGTCATTATTATCATCGCTATCTTGACTGTTGACGATAATATTTTGTACAATATTTTCGTCAGTCGGCTCCTCACACGTTACGAGATCATCATCAATAGTAGAATAATGTTCAAGTTCTTCATTTCCTATCGGAAGTCCTTTATTCAGAGCTCTTGCCCAAACAGACAGCGGCACATCATCATCAACGTCACCATCATCGTTGTCGGCAGCAACACTGGCACTGTCTCGGACAAATCCAGCGTGTCTATAACAGTTGGAAATCGTTGCTGACGTAAGTTTGTTCCAGGCATCGTATATCATGAGAATGGCATCCAGTATGGTGATTTTCGGATTTTTGGCGCTACAGGCGTCTTTATTTGCCTCAAGACTGGCGATAATTTTTAGAACCAAGTTTTTACGAAAGTTAGACTTTAACGCCCGAATAATTCCTTGGTCCATAGGTTGTAGTGTAGATGTTGTGTTAGGAGGCAGGAATACGAGAGTTATGCTTCTCAAGTCGCTGACTGACGGATGAGCTGGACAATTATCAACCAGAAGCAGGATCTTTTTCTTTTGTTTAGTCAGTTCTCGATCCCAGTCCCGCACCCACTTGACAAAAATATCAGACGTCATCCAGGCCTTGCGATTGTTTCCATAATCTACTGGCAGGGATCGTACATTTTTAAAGCATCTGGGGTTCTTTGACTTGCCGATAATTAACAGCTTTTTTTTTTATCGTGCCATTCATGTTAGCTGCTACCATCACAGTTATTCTGTCTTTTGAAAGTTTACCTCCCGAACATTTTTCACCTTTAAATTTTAATGTTTTATCTGGCGTCAGCTTATATAATAATCCGGTTTCGTCTGCATTAAAAATGTTGTCGTCACTAAATTTTGCTCGCAAATTAGGCCAAACTTTTGTTAGCCACTCTGTCACATCACTCTGTTCAACCGACAATGACTCTCCAGCAATTTTTCCGGCGACAATATTGTGTCTAGTCTTGAAACGACTAATCCAACTCGCGGAACAATTAAAGTTAAGAATATTTAAATCTTTAGCAAAACAACTTGCCTTTTCTTGAAGCATGGGCCCATTGACGGGTATTCCTCGATTACGTTGCAGCTTAAACCACTGTAAAAGTGCCACATCAACTTGTTCTTGAGACGACTCCCTCACGCGTTTAGGTTTTAAAACGTTTGCGTTAAACAAAGGTTCTATTTTGTGTTTATTCTTTTTTATTGTGGATATAGTCGAGTGATTTACACCAAGTTCCTTCGCAATAGTTACATTCGACTCGCCAGCTTCTAAACGTTGTAAAATAAAACTTTTTTCTTCAATAGAGAAACTTTTTCGCTTAGCCATTTTAGTACGCGCACTCACTTGTCACCCGCAAATTAGGAAATGTAAAATAAACAAAACAGACAGTCCGCGATGCATGGGGTAGGTAGGTGCGCGGGGCGGGGATAGCTTCTATAATGTACCTATAACTTAGATTTGTTTGTAAACACGTCGACGCACGTCGTTATAACCGGACAATGTGCGTTGAATTCCGTCGTTAAAAGCGGTCGGTCGTTATAAGCGGAGTCGTAATAAACGAATGTACTTTCATAGTGGCTCGATACGAAACCAAACATATGTCTATAGTTGCGTCGCTAAAAACGGTTGGTTGTTATATGCGAAGTCGTACTAAACGGATTCTACTGTATACTATAAAACTTTTAACAACAAATTCTCCATAATACTGATTATAAAATCACAAGTGCGCCGCTACAAGATTTTTTAATTTTTCTGATCAATCTTTGCAATTTTTTTTCTCATAATCAACTTGTAGTAAAACCATACAAAACATAAAAACAAACTATAATTTAGACAAAAAGTAAATTATTCTGAAGAGTTCAGTTATTATGGTATTTCAAAACAGAATCCTCAGAGGATAAGCTTTCAATATTTGTGAGTTGACTTTTCGATCTTTCAGGATGTGTTGTAGTGGAGTACGCCGAATAGTTATGAGAAGAATGACTCGTTGAAGGAATTGTGTTTTGCATGGAATTCTGAGACGACAAGCTTTCATTAGTTGTGATTTGACTTTCCGGTCTTGCAGAATGTGTTGTGGTGGAATAACCCGCGTAGTTATATGAAGAATGACTCGTTGAAGGCATTGAAAGAGACTTGTAATGTTTTATTACTTGCATAACTTCTAATTTGGCGTCTAATTTCCAATCTGCTGTTATGTTTTTGAAATCACTTACTAGGGACAACAGAAATAAATTATCCTCATCTGGAGGAGGAGAAAAGTCTCTCTCAGCTTTATCCAGTTTATGATTTAATTTATTAGTTAATTTTTCAATCAAAGCATCATCACCATCACTTTGGCGTATCCGTTGTCGTTTTGGCATTGGCGTTGGCGTTGTTGTTGGTGATAGAATTGTCTGAGAGGGAGCGTCAAAGTTTGAAGTACTTTGACCCTTATCTTCGGTAACATCTTTCAAAAATAGTAGTTGATCATAGAATGTATACTGTTTTGCTTTAGACACTGCGGAACCACTTTTTCTCTTCAAAGTTCTGCAATATCTTGTGAATCCGTCTCTTAAAGTTTTCAATTTAGACTGTACCTGTATACCTAAAAAAAATTAAAAAATAATTTTAAAATAGTATGTAATAAATAAGTAAAATATATGTAAGAAGACTGCCTTTATTTTTTCAGGTTCTTAGCAACTGGCTGTTCATTTGAAGATCTACAGTATGCATATAGATGTGGAATTTCCACAATGACCAACAAATAAAAGATGTCTGCCAACAAGTATGGTTAAATATGAGAGACGACATTTTACCACAAAATATAACCGAAGAAACTTGGAAAAGGATTGCTGATAGATTTGAAAGACACGCTCAATTTCCTAACTGCATAGGCGCAGTTGATGGCAAGCATATAAGAATATTTAACCCTTTCAGACCTGAATAATTTTTTTTGTGTAGAAGTAGAATAAAAATACTAAGGAAAAATTTATGAAAAAAACCTGGTTGTCAGGTTTTTCAGAAAAAATAGTTTATCTTTTTGTGTACAAATGTGCACATCTGTTTTACGTAATGCTCAGATTACTGTTTAAGAGGTTTCATTGGAATTATAAAAAGTTTAATTTATCAATGTTTTTATTAGAAAATATAAAATTAACAAAACTTAAGAACAATTCTTATAATTATTATAATAGCAAAAAAAGATTTCTTCTTTGGGATAGGCACATGGGTAAATCAGTCATTCAACCCATTCAAAAAGCATGTTTCATAAGTTTACGTATGAAATGCTAAGAAACAGTTTTTATCTTTGGTAAGGCAAAGGTGAACTTTGCATTTTATACATTTAATCCTGGTTCTTCCCTTGCATCCGACCATTTTGCACCGTGTCCCAAGTCCCTCATCATGCGCAGGGAAATGCCCAACACCGTCTCTTGCTATATCCGCTACAGGGCGAACCTCTCCTGGTCTTCTGGGAATAATTTGCGGTATTGGGCTACTGCCACTGGGCCTCCTCTTTTACCGATGATAATTTTATTCCTCAACACCAGACTTTCAGCCACCTGACGACGAAAGTGAAGCAACGTGAGTTGTTTATTCTTTGCTATGTTTAGCAACGCATTGTCAGTTTGGTATTCTCGGTACGCCTGCACTACAGCTAAATCAGAAGCATGAAATATCATCCGAAGAGTCCATTTTTTTGATTTTATGAAGGTTCTGTAGTAGCTCATGCATTGATTTAAAAGGTCAACTCCCCCATTGCGTGATTGTATTTCCTGACCACTTCGGGACGTTCAACGTCAATAAATTTCTTGTCTTTCTTACACCACCTCTTGACTAAGTCTTTTTCACCAATACCAACCAAATTAGAAGCAAGATGGGTAATCTTATTATCCAGCCACTTTACCACAGTTACATCTTCGTCAAAACTACTTAGTTCTTGAGAAAATCCTCGAGGCTTTTTATTCATGTCTTTATCGCTTATTAGCGATGGTTTGGAGAATCTATTTATACGCGCTGTGCATGCAGCCATAATGCCTTTTTGTTTCATCATTTGTAATATATGATATGACGAGAAGTAGTTGTCAAAGTACAGTTTGTGGCCCTTGCTTTCTCCAATTCTCTTAGTGAGATGAAGGACAATAGCTGCACCATATCTAATTTTTTTCGTCAAATTATTATCAAGTTCTGGACTAGAGCTTTGATAAAATAGAAAATCATAGGCTTGCCCATGTTTACCACATAAAAAAAAATATCTTCAGTTCCCATGGACAAGGTTTACCTTTTATGTATTGTTTGGCAGCATGTCTCCTAGTGAAAGGAACCATCTGCTCATCAACACAAAGTTCTTTTTCAAGCGGTAACTCTAAACATCGATTCCTAACAGCATCAAATATTGGTCGAACTTTGAAAAATACATTTTTGCAACCAGTTGGTATTATTATATTAGGGGGACCGGAAAGTAATGTCGTTTTCTTACGCTAAATACAAACACATACATTTTTAACGAGTCTTTATTTTTAATCAATGATGTATTCCCCATCATTGTCAATAACCTTTTGCCATCTAGTGAGTAAATTTTCAATCCCTGATCGATAAAAATTAATTGGTTTTTCGGCAAAATATCTAGAGATGGCATTTTGGATATCATCCAAATTTGCAAATGTTTTGCCACTTAAAAAGTGTTGCAGCGCTCGGAATAAGTGGAAATCCGATGGTGCAACATCGGGCGAATATGGTGGATGAGGCAGCACCTCCCACCCCAATTCATTAATTTTTTCTAGAGTTCGCCTTGCGCAGTGCGGTCTTGCATTGTCATGTTGGAGAATGACGCCTTTTCGGTTGACAATCGCTGGCCACTTTTCAATTAAAGATTGATTGACTCGCTGCAATTGTTCGCTGTAGAGGTCTGCAGTAACAGTTTGTCCAGGTTTCAGTAATTCAAAATAAATAATGCCGCGAATACTCCACCAAACACACAAAAGCGCTTTTTTGGGGTGTAAACCTGGCTTAGCAGTACTTCGAGGGATTTCATTTGGAGAGAGCCACTGCCTTTTGCGTTTTGGGTTATCATACAGGACCCATTTCTCATCTCCTGTGATCAAGCAAGCAAAAAACGTTTCTGTGTTGTGTCGTTGAAGCAATAAGTTGCATGTGATTGATCGGTTAGCCTTATTCTGTTCGGACAGATTATGCGGGACCCAAACACCTGCTCTGCTTACTTTCCCAATCTGCTTCAAATGTTCTTGGATGGTCGACCAAGGTTTGTTGAGACTGTTTGACAATTCCTCGATCGTCTGACACGGATTTGCTTCCACTTCCGCCCTTAACACGTCGTTGTCTAACGCTGATGGTCTTCCTGATCGATACGAGTCGGAAAGATCAAAATTACCCGATTTGAACTTGGAAAACCACCTTTGGCATTTACGAATGTCCAGTGCATTTGGATAAACATTGCAAATGTTTTTGGTAGCAACTGTTGCGTTATTTCCCTAGCGAAACTCAAAGAGCAATCAATGCCGGATGTGTACCTCTTCTGGTATTTGGCTGGCCATTTTACCCAAAATTACAAAAAAAAAATGTAATTCAATTGTCTATAAGTAAAGAAATCACCATAACCTCACAATGTCTTTGGTACGCCTCTGAACAAAACAATGAGCTGACAAATGACAATCAAGTATTGGCATGCGCAGAAACGACATTACTTTCCGGTCCCCCTAATATTATCAACAAGGTGTAAAGTATTACGTAATTCAAAAAAGCAATCCCGTGCCATATTCTCTGAGAAAAAGGGTATGCTAATTCCAGTTTCTCAGTACATTTTCAAGCAAGGGTAGCTAAATATACCAGTAGCTAAATGTAACCCAAATAAAATTTCTATTTCTTGTGTAGTAGTAGGTTTATACCTGGGTTTATTCGAATGTATTGCGTATATGTTAGTCATTTCAGCCATAATTTCAAATAATTGTTTTGGCACGTACCGAAAGTAATAATCAACTGGGGCTTCAACTGTAGGGTCAATTTTTTTTTCCCTTATTTTATTTAGGGACTTTTATACTAATGTACATGCCAGCCTCGTAACCTAATTACATTAATTCTAATATATATGTCTAGTCTATAAATAAACTAATCAAATGGGACTTATGAATTTGAACAATGTTATAGACTCATTAGATGTTGGTCTGGCAAGAATATCCACAAACATTCCAATGTCAAATTTATTCAAATTCATAAGTCTCATAATTGCTTCTCTTCCAGATTGAAATCGTACACATTCACTTAATATGTGATGTACATCTTCAACAGTTTTGCAAATATCACAGTTGGGGGAGGTAGAAACTTTCATGATAAATTTAAATTTTATGTAAATCCGTGTGTCCGGATCTCAATCTGTGAGCAGTGACAATTAGCCTTCTAGATATTTTACTGTTAATTAACCAAGGTATATCTGGAGGTTCACTTTGTATTGTCTTGTACCATATTCCTTTTTCTAATGATATCTCGTTAAAATATTCTTTCCACAAATATTGACACTTGTTTTTATAGTAGGGAAAATAATCAAAAAAATCAGGTTTAAAAATAATTTGCTCTCCTTCTGAAATACTCCTTTTGGCCATCTTGTCAACCTCCTCATTACCCGTTAATCCAATATGCAATGGAACCCATTGCAATTTCACCTCAATTTTTTTCCGGCGTATCTGAATAATCTTAGAAAGTATAACATAAGCTATCGATGTACCTCTGCAACCAGAGGCGCATCGAGCTATATGTTGTAACGCACTCTTACTGTCTGAACAGATAAGAATCTTTCCTTGTGATAAACTGATAACATACGATAATGCTTCTGAAATTGCAATGAGTTCCAGCGTCATAATAGACACATTAGTGTTTATTTTAAAACAGTTATTTACATGGTCTTTATTTTGAGGATCGTAAAAGGCTGCACCACAGCCACTATTAACATTTTTAGTGCCATCTGTGAATAAAGTATACCACCCATAATATTTACCATTAAATTCCTTGAGTACATTAAATTTAAGGGACGTCGGGTCATATGTTTTCTTGGCCTCCTTTACACAGTTTAAGTTAATATGTATAACGTTTTTGAATATCAATATTTGTTACCCAGGTTTCTAATTTAAACATCTCCAATGGATATGACGAGGAAATATCATGTGCATTGATTTCATATTTAATTGTAGCAAGTAATGGCTTCTTTTTATTTAACCAGTATCGATTTTGAAAACTTAATGACAAATCATCTAGTATCACATTTGTTACACTATTTTCCCGAGAACTCGATTTTAAACAATATTTATAAGCTAAAAACTTCCTTCTGATATGCAAAGGTGGTATACTGAGCTGAGCATGACATGGATCGGTGTAGTTTTGATAAATCCGCCAATTATTCTTAACGACTGATTTTGTATTTTACAAAGTTTGTAAAGATGTAAGAATAAGTCAAATTTACCACGCCTAGGAAGTTTAATCGGGGCTGACAAGCGCAATAAAGCTAGCAATTGCGGACAGTCGATTCTTCCATTGACTAATTTGTGTAAAAAAAGGCAATCTAAAATGAATCTTCTGTTGTACAAGGAGTCCATATTAAAAAAGTTCAATCTGTCGGTATATGTGATAAGCGATTTGCTTAGATTGCATTGGTACGACAGATGCCAAAGAAACCTCCTTTGTACACTTTCGAGTCTTTTTATATATATGTTGTAATGTGGATTCCATACCACACTGCAGTACTCGAGACTACTTCGAACAAAAGCATTAAATAGCGTTATTTTGGTGTAAGGAAACTTAAAATCTCGACAATTTCTTAAGATAAAACCCAAGTTTTTATATGCCTTATTGACTATAGTGTCGATATGTATATTTAATTTCAATGTACTATCTAAAGTTACACCCAAATCGCGAACAGTGTTGGTTTCCTTCAGGGTAACGCCCTGTAAACTATATGAGACGGAAGTCAGATGTTTCTTCCTGCAGAAACGAACCAGCAGGCATTTATCAACATTCAAACAAAGTTTATTGTTATTACACCAAGAAACTAGACGATTCAGATCCTCCTGAAGATTTAAGACATCGGTAGCGCTGTTAACAATTTTATAAATCTTCATATCGTCTGCAAATAGGCAATAGTCCGAATGTAAAAAACAATCACCAATGTCATTTATAAAGACATTAAAGAATAACGGGCCCAGATGAGAGCCTTGAGGAACTCCAGATGATGTTGTGAACCAATCGGACTCATAGCCCTTTACTGCCACTTTTGATTTGCGATTGACAAGATAAGATTCGCACCACTTTAACAAGTATCCAGTGATACCGCAGTTTGCAAGTTTCTCTATTAATATTTTATGATTAACGGTATCAAAGGCTTTACTAAAATCAGTATACACGACATCAACGCAGGATTTTTTGTCAATACTAGAAGCCACACTATTAGTAAAGGTAATAAGATTACTGGCTGTAGATCTAAAATTAGTAAAACCATGTTGCCGCACTGAAATGACTTGCTTAATATGAAAGGCCATGTATGGGTGTAATAATTTTTCGAAAAGTTTTCCGAATACAGGAAGAATTGATATAGGTCTATAATTTTTTATTAAATTTTTTTGTCCGCTTTTGTGTAAAGGAATGGTCCAGGATTTCTTCCATTGAGACGGAAAAATACCTGTGGTGAGAGATTTATTATAAATAATGTGAAGGGGAGTAACAAGTGCTTGAGCACACTTGTGTGCAAATATTGCCGGTATGCCATCATAACCTGCACCCTTGAAAATATTGAGACCTTTTAAAGCTCCCAAAATCTCGTCCTCGCTTAAGCAAATCAACGACAAATGATTTGGTGTCTTGTATTTCTTACCAAAATACTCACGAGAAGTAAGTGTGTCAGATCTAAATGTCGAACTAATATAATGGGCGAAAAGGTTACATATATCAATGCCACTAGATGAGCTTTTGTCATCAAGATATAATTTGGCGGGGAAAGAAGAACTAATACCTTTCTTACGTTTTAAGAAGGACCAAAAAAGTTTGGGATTTGAGGACATATTAACCTCTAGCTGCAAAATATATTTTTTATAGCATGAAGCTGACAACTTATAGCATCTTCTTTTTAGTAAATTAAAAGACAGCACATCTCGTGGATTGTTATTGTATTTGCGGATTTTATTCCGATATTTTAGTTTTTCCCGTAAAAGGTCTTTTAATTCTGAAGAGAACCATATAGGATATTTATTAGTGTGCGGTCTAGAGACAGGGACATTTTTTTTTATTATTGCTTGTAATATAGTGTAAAACACTGAGACCATTTCGTCGACAGTTTCACAATGACGAAAATTTTCTTCCCAGGATACATCATTTAGATCATTGATGATGCAAACGTAGTCAGCTTTGTAGAAACAAAAACGAATATTGTTATTATGTGGCAAATCGTTTGAAGGACGGAATGGAATAGAAAACTCCAGCGGCGGATGTGCAACGTCAACCGTAGATAGCGGATTACAGCTAGTTTTTAAGCTAGTTATATTAATGTTGCTCAAGATCAAATCCAAAACGTTGTTCTTGTCATTAAGTATTGAGTTGTATTGCGTCAAATCATGCAAAGATGTAAAATCTAACAACATGTTATTATAAGCGCTATTGCGTGAGATCAACGATGTAGAAGACCACGGTATAGAACCTAGATTAAAATCACCTAACACTAAACCACTATGAACACATTTAGACTCACGGATTCTATTACAATTACATAGAAATTCGTCCAAAATGTGAACTTGAATAGGGGGCGGAAGGTACACCCCGCACAGATGTAACGTTTCGATCTTATTCTTATTGTTTTTAACCTCCAACTCTATCCAAATATCCTCACAACTAGATTCAAATTGACAAAGCCTTCTAGAATTCAAGTACTTAGCAACAGCAATTAAGACGCCTCCACTATTTTTATTAGAGTGAAAGCCTGAAGATTCTCGATCCCTTCTGTAAACCGCATAGCGGTTATCGAATAACTCAGAATCAAAAATGCTGTTATTGAGCCAAGTCTCGCTTAGCACTACAACATCATAGTCATTGCAAATTATATTATTATAAATATCGGTAGTTTTAGTCCTAAGACCTCTTACATTCTGATAATATACATTAAGGCCATTGAATGTGATGTATAAATATGTGTAAAAACTAAAGCTATGAGACTAAAGCTATGAGATGAATAAATTTTGAATACGTTGCGTTTTTTCAACAATTGCTTTTATATGTTTATTCCAACGAAGAGAATTTTCTAACCACACACCTAGATATTTATATGAGTCCACACCACTAATAAGCATATTATTAATATTTAAATTAATATTTGTTCTTTGGTATCCTCTGCTAAAAATACAGTATTTAGACTTAGTTTCAGATATTTTAAGACCTAATTCTTCAAGAAAATTAACAAAAACAAAACAAAATCGTCTGCATATTGACAGATAGAAACATTATTATTGGCACTATGACATAAATTTAATGTTGCAATATTAAATAATAGTGGTGATAAAGGGTCGCCTTGGGCTAATCCTCTACGTGAAATTCTACTCATAATAGGGAGATTTCCAAGTTCATTTTTAACCTGCAAATGTCTCTCTGTTAAAAAGTTCCATAGATATAAGCAAATTTTTCGGCCGACTTTTAAATCATCAAGAATATTTATTAATTTATCTATCAAAATGTTATTATATGCGTTTTCAATATCTAAATAACATACCAGCGTAGAGATCCTTTTTGAAAAATTAAATTGTATTTTAGAAACTAATTGTACAAGGCAGTCTAATGATGACTGTCCTCTTCTAAATCCTGTAGTGTATGTCGATAAAATGTTATTTTTCTCTATATACCACCCTAAACGCTTAGCAATCATACTATGAAATATTTTACAAAGACATGAGATTAATGAGATGGGTCGGAACTTCACTGGTAAATCTAGTGCATTTGCCTTAGGAATAGCTACTATATTTATATTTCGCCATTGTTTCGGAACTATTCCTGTTTTGAATATACAGTTGTACATCTTTAGGATGTACAACTTTGCACACGTAGGTAAATTCCAAATCATTGAATATGTGATACCATCGCCACCCGGGGCCGAATCTTTACTTTTTATACAACTATTGATCTCCGATAAGTTAAAACTACTATCTAATAATGGATTTGTAAATTTAACTTCTGGTGTTGATGGAATCACATAATCAGGAGCAAGATCACATAGTGGTTCACTTTTTTATTCTTCGGAACCCTTCATCCACCTCATTCGACACTACATTTCCGAAGAAGAAGTTGATTCATCCACACTATCGAAATAACCACGCCAGTCAGACAAACCTAAAAAAACTTAATGCTAATCTACGCTTAGCAACAAGATGTGACAAAGATGAATCCCAATAAGATTTTGGAACAAAGTTTTTGACTGGATTAAGAGGTAATATAATCATCGGAATACTTACATTTGCTGCTTTATAAATTAAATCAAGCAAATTGTCGTTTAAAGTCTGTAGATCTTCGAAGTTTTATCGGTAATGAAAATGCGGCGCGCCGTTGGGTGGCAGCCATCTTGAGCCGCCATTAATGACTGCCGTTCCCGTTTTCCTTGTACGCACATGGCGTACGACACTTCGTTGCCTTGGGCCCATACTTTTTATGGTACCAGCAGACACCCTCGGTAGTCCTAGACCGGCTGCGAGATCGTCGACGCCAACCGTGATTACGCTCCCTAGGTCTGGAGTGCGATCTTGACCGCGTAGAGAACGCGGCGACTTGACGAGTTAGATCAGCTATACATTTCTTAAGGTCTTCGATCTCCGTCCTCGCTGGTGCCTCTGATATCTGTTGCACTTGACTTGGCTGACCGATGACTTCATTAACAGTATCAGCCCGGGTTGCAAACTCGTCCAAACTGCTCCTGGGCTGCGATGCGACAATGACTTGTACATGTGTAGGCAAGCGGCTCGATCACAATGATCGTACGAAGTCGTCAGGAACATTTGGTCCCGCTAAACTTTGTAGATGACGCAGGAACTGGGATGGCTTGCGGTCTCCGATGTCTTCATGCGTTAAGAGCTGACGCACGCGTTGCTCCTACGACGAAGACAGACGACTTATCAACTCAGCCTTGATTTTATTAGTCTTTTAATACATAACGGAGTTACGTATTTATATTCCAAATTCGCCACTACGTAATTGTACTTGGTTGTATCAGTCATAATATTCGCTAAAGCGAATTGTCCTTCTAGTTGCGCAAACCACAGTGCCAGTTCATCAGGCTAAAACGCAGGAACTTTAACGCTAATACTGTTTACGTCTTCTGATTTCCCAGACCTGCCGCCATCTTGTGCCGGTCGCGACATGATATCAACACAATATAAAGTACTTAGTAAGAATGTGCACTAT
>JAZFAU010000910.1:0-34692 GCA_037178615.1 Dione vanillae
TGGGGGGTTTCCCTTCAAAACACTATCATTTCGGTCCCGACTAAGTGGGCTCTCCGCAACGCCGCTCACAACAACTTCTTGTGACCCCACAACTACTTCTCCTTCTCTGCCCTCCTCGGGCAGCACTATAACTCCGCCTATCGCAGGCCTCTCCACAACTCCGCCTATCACAGGCCGCTCCAAAACTCCGCCCTTCTCAGGCTCATCCATACCTCCGCCCATCTCGGGCCCTCCGCCCGCAACACAGCGGTATTCGTTGCCCCCCCCAGATTCGATGGGGCTGCGTGCCGAAGCACGAAGGGATTCTCCGACCTCGTTGAGGCCGGTACCCTTCTGGGGTAAAACGTTTGTACGAGATACCGACATGTTGGTGTTTTGCTGTTCCACAGCAGGGCTTTTCTGTCGGGGTGTGCTCCCCTAGGCCGTGTGCATAACGATGCACTAAAGGCACGCCCATGCCTAGCTGGTTTTGGTCCGCGCCGGGAATAAATTCCCGATCCACTCGCCTGGAAGAGCGAGTGGTTTTCCCCTATCCGCCACCCGGGGGACGCGCCCAGTAGGAGGACCAGCAACTCCCTTGGGATGTTTTAATGATTCCCGTAACCCAATGTATCCTACCTCATCCAATCGCAATTATAATTATAATTCCAAATTTAATAAACGCAATTATCCGCGTACCTGTCCTGCTTCTACCCGCGGTCCCCATATGGGCGGGGGCCAGCATAAGAAATATTCCCCTTCGCAACTCCAGCGCTCCCCCCAACGACATTCCCAGAGAGCTTCTCCCCCCAGAGAAAATGCTCCGCCCCAACCTAGACAGGTTGAAAATAATAGACAGGTTGAAAATATTATAAGATATCGTGATAATTCCTATAATAGAGAAGATAAACCCACATAGCTAGATACTTGTATTACTCCCCCTTCCCCTTGCCTGAATATCTCACCCAATTCCCTTATATTATTGCCTACTGTTAAATTACACGTTAAAACTGCTAGTGGTTATTATATTGAAGCGCGTGCCTTATGTGATACCGGTGCCCAGGGTTGCCTCATTACAACCGATCTTGTTGTTAATTACCTCAATTTGACCATCTCCCCCTCCTGTGCCCCTGTACGTGGCATAGGTAATATTCCTTTAGTGGTTTCCCGTGGTTTTATTTCCCTGTGTTTTAAACCTTTGTATAATTCCTTCCCTGAGGTGTCAACCTCTGCTATGGTTATAGATGTGATTGCCGGTACGCATCCTGAGTTTGAGTTCCCTGAGTCTGTGTTTTTTCCTAGTAGTGATTTTTCCCTTGCTGACCCTACCTATAATAAGCCTGGCCCGATAGATATACTATTGGGTGCTGACGTGTTCGGCGCGCTTTTATTACAAGATAAAATATTTAACTTTAACGGCCTTACTGCTTTATCTACAATTTTTGGTTATATTGTTTGCGGTCCAGTCGCTGCCGATTATGGTGAATAAGAGCCCCCCATGACTGGAATATCCTTATCCCGTCTCATCGAGAGATTCTGGAAGGTTGAAGAGACCCCTCAAACCATGATGGGGTAAGCAACCCCTTAGATAACGATGGTGAGATTTATAAATAAAACCCGAAACTTACCCGTTGAGCTATCTGTATCCTTATCGCGTTAGCGCGTAGCGTTTCCTTGCGGTCTTCCCTAAGACGACTCTCACTCTTTCTTGACAAAGAAGGAATCATCAGAGTCGGTGGTCGTTTATGAAACTCCTTTAACATTCGAGGAATTAACTACAATTTTTGCTAAAATTGAAGCGGTATTAAATTCCCGGCCGTTATGTCCCTTATCTAATGACCAAACGATTTAGAAGTTTTGACGCCTGGTCATTTTTTGATTGGCCAACCTCTTAGTGCTTTGCCGGAGTATCCCTATAACCATGTAAAAATTAATCGTTTAACCCGTTTTCAAGTAGTGCAACAGATAACTCAACATTTTTGGTCACGGTGGCAGTTAGAGTACCTATACACTCTGCAGACTAGGCAGAAGTGGACTGATCCAGTGAATCCTCCAACAGTAGGCGAGCTAGTCCTCATCAAAGATGATAATTTACCCCCTTTACAGTGGCGACGTGGTCGCATTTCCCAACTTTATCCTGGTAAAGATAGCGTTGTGCGTGTGGTCGATGTTAAGACATCGACAGGTATCCTAAAGAGAGCCTTAACCAAATTAGTTCGTCTACCTATTAGTTAGCTACTCCCATTTTCTCGTAAACATTAGATGTTTAGGGCGGGGGCTATGTTTGTTCATATATGGCAACCCCGACTAGTTTAGAGTCTTGTGCGAACACCCCGCGCGAGCGGTAACAGTAGTAGTTAGTAGTAGTTGTCGAGTTGTAGTAAAGGGGGCACGTGAGACGGCCGACGCGAGCGCACGTCCTTCCTGAATCTAATATTAATTAGCGGTGTGATTTTCCCTCCCTCAGCCTTATTTGATTTCCCTTTTGTGTATTCCCTCTTGATATTGAACCTGACAAAGACAAACCTACAAAAGATAATAGTGCAAGTAACCCCTAGTGAAGAAGACTCAAGTGAAACATTCCATGGCGGCCGGCAACAATCAGTGTTTGTGTTGTGAATCATGAAGATAAGGTACTGTACAATTTCTATTATCCTAAAACCGACTATAAAGTAAATAATTAATAAATAACCTCCCCCTCAGCACGCTTCCACAAATGCGGCACACCCTACCCTATATTATTCAATATACATTTTCTGGTAGCAGGGCGTGGTTTCACTATATACTATATACATTTTTTGGTAGCAGAACGCAGTTCATTATATTCATTATATACTATATACACATATATATATATATATATATATATATATATATATATATATATATATATATATATATATATATATATATATATATATATATATATATATATATATATATATATATATATATATATATATATATATATATATATATATATATATATATATATATATATATATATATATATATATATATATGATTTGTATTTAAGTTAGTACTTAACGTACAGTGGTGTAACAAAATTTTTTAGTAACATTGTTTTTACAATTTGTTAAGTTACTTTGTACCTACTAACTACTCGTATATAACTTCCCTGAAGCTTCGTAATGGAATATTAAGTAATACACTAGCCAAAAGGAACAACTTATAGAGAATATATTTTTCTTAAATTACAATTTATCCTTCTTCTTGCTTACGATATAAAAAAGTGCTTAACCATTATTGATCTCTAAAATGCTTAACTCCCTACAAAGGTTAAACTTTAATTAGTTTCCTTACAAAAGGATGACTGCAAGAGATTAGAGCCTAACTTTATAATGAAAAGACTCTACAAAGCTTCCATCTATATTAAGTGATTAACAATTAAATTGAAGGTGTTTTTACATTAGATTTTTACAACATGGCTACTAAAAAATGTTAAAATTCAATTAAACTTAATTAATTTCGTAACGTCCTTATATATATATATATATATATATATATATATATATATATATATATATATATATATATATATATATATATATATATATATATATATATATATATATATATATATATATATATATATATATATATATATATATATATATATATATATATATATATATATATATATATATATATATATATATATATATATATATATATATATATATATATATATATATATATATATATATATATATATATATATATATATATATATATATATATATATATATATATATATATATATAATATATATATATATATATATATATATATATATATATATATATATATATATATATATATATATATATATATATATATATATATATATATATATATATACATATATATATATATATATATATATATATATATATATATATATATATATATATATATATATATATATATATATATATATATATATATATATATATATATATATATATATATATATATATATATATATATATATATATATATATATATACTTAGTCTTGCCATAAATATTGTTATAAAGAAAAGCACGATTTTTTTTTTATACGTAACATTTATTCCTTTCATAGTGAGTTAGTTTAATACATCAATATATAACTATTAAAAATATACAATGTTTATTCGAAGTGGTCCCCATTGGCTGCAATACAGTCTTTTAAACGTTGAGGCCAGTTATCAATAGCAGCACGAATTCTTTCTAGAGGAAAATTCTTCACTGCCAACCGAATGGATCGTTTTAGGGACTCCAAATTATCATGGCGTTTAGAGCAAGCCTTACTCTCTAAAACTGACCATAAATCATAATCCAATGAATTTAGGTCAGGACTTGACGACGGCCAGTTTTCAGTGCTGATAAAGTCCGGAACGTTAGTTTTCAACCAAGATTGGGTGGATCGAGCTCTATGACCCGGTGCCGAGTCTTGTTGAAAGCACCATTCTTTGTTATTGAACATGGTGTTAGTTAAAGACTTAACTACCGTCTCAAGAATGGTATTTTGATAAACTTGTGCCGACGTTTTAATACCTTTTTCACAAAAATATGGCTCAGTCACCCCTTCATAGCTAACACCCCACCAAACCATCACTGAAGTGGGATAATGCCCACGTTGTACTCTGTTTACTAATTGCGAAGCTTCTTTAGAGCTTCCAGCATAAATACGGTCATTTTGTTTATTAAAATACTGCTCAATTGTAAAAATTTTCTCATCCGTAAACAAAATTTTTTTGTGACCTCCCTTTGCGTACCGCTTAAGTAGTTGTTTGGATTTTACCACCCTATTCTTCTTTAAATTATCAGTTAAGAAGTGACCAGTACGTCTCTTATAGGCTGCAAGTCCTAAGTCATCTTTTAATATACGCGACATGGTTCTAGGAGCTATCTTCATCTCCCGAGATAAAATCTTTTGCTTACGGACAGGATTTCTTCGAATTCTTTCCCTAACTGCTTTAATCACCTTTTTCACACGAACGGTACGTGGACGGCCAGATCTTTTTCTGTCACAAACAGAGGAGGTATCATTGTACCTATCAATAGCCCGGTAAACAAACATTTGACTAATACCAAGCGGGTGGAGGGTTTTAAAAATTGCACTTTTCTCCATACCTACTTTATGTAAGGCAATCACAGCGATTCGGTTCTCTTTATCACCCCACTCCATTTTAATATAACAAAATATTTAACAATATAATGGCGCGAAAATAAGAAAACACATCAAGCAATCATATAAAAATGACAGATTCCAAATTCAAACGTAATATTTTCTTTTTTTGAATAGTAACAGTATTTATGGCCAGACTAAGTATATATATATATATATATATATATATATATATATATATATATATATATATATATATATATATATATATATATATATATATATATATATATATATATATATATATATATATATATATATATATATATATATATATATATATATATATATATATATATATATATATATATATATATATATATATATATATATATATATATATATATATTATATATATATATATATATATATATAATATATATATATATATATATATATATATATATATATATATATATATATATATATATATATATATATATATATATATATATATATATATATATATATATATATATATATATATATATATATATATATATATATATATATATATATATATATATATATATATATATATATATATATATATATATATATATATATATATATATATATATAATTTCGTTACCTATTATTATTCTTAATCGAATTAAATTATAATTGTTTTATCCCGCACATGGCAGGGTAGGCAGGGGAACTGCAGGCACTATAGGAACCTAGTGTTATGAAACTCCGTTGCTTAGTCCCTGTTTTCTCTGTTCTTGTTTTCTACCCTTTTCGAGGCATTGCGTGTTGAGTGGCAGAACTCAATGCCGCGATTTGCCGCTTTGTGTTAAGTAATTTTTTGACTGCAATTGGCGAAAATTTAACAGAAATTTTAGTATAATGATATAACACGGAGTATTCATGTACTAACACAATATATTAACTCAAGATCTTCCACACCCAAAAAGTTAAATATCTATAGCACGAGAATTTCGTATTAAGTTGAATGCGATATGTAGTAAGTTTCCGGTATGCTGAAAATACTCACATGACATTCTAATAAAATATGCGAATAAAATATTTTATTTCTGTATATTCTCTTCTTCATCTAATATAACTTTTACATGCGCCGTATATATTTTTTTACTTTATAATTTTTAACAATATTTTCCCAATACCATCATAATTTCATTTCTTTATTTTAAATATTTGATATAGGTTCTTTATTTTAAATATTTGATCGAGAAGACGTCAGAACGCACAGGTGCAAAACAAAACAGATCGTTCTCTTAACAGGATACTAATATTATTTTCTTTATATTTTTTATAGCGTTCCGAGCGTGCTAATTGACAAAATTACAATAATATTTAAATACAAATGTCGTAAACAAATTTCATATGAATAGTTATCCTATAATCTTTGCATTAGCTAACTATAAAATAAAAAAATATATACTTATGACTGATATTTGAAAATTTTATTGGACCAGTTAAATTGTAATTTTACAAGAGAATAAAGTTTAACTCAACAAGATGTTAAAGTGTAACAATTAACAAAATTAATAGAGAATCAACGGACTATTTACAGTATCAATACCTCAATAAATACAATTCATATCAATATCGTTTTCATCAATATGTAGATGCATGCAAAACAACGTTCAATGTTAGTAAGTAATCCAATATGGATTACTTGTTATATTACACATTGTTGTATACATTCACGTTGAACGTAACATATTTCGAAGATAACTTACATATTATATACAATTTTTGTTAAAAATATTTAATGCCTGCAACCATCACTTAACAGGTGTATTATAAAAATTATGGTATTTATCCAGTAGTGTCATAAATATACATATATTCTATATAAATAATTGCCATTAGTTGCAATACAACTAAATAAATACTATAATTTTTATAATCTATAAAAATTATGGAGTACTAGGTATATAAAAAATGATTCCCATTTGTTTTTAAATAACGAAAGATAGGACAAGAGATATAGCGTAAGTGAAGCACATCACTTATATGAATATAGTAGTTAAGTGAAACAAAATTGCCATCAAACTTTAAGAAATTGTTAAAACGCAGAAATTGTCAGAACAGAATATTTCTCATGACATTTTTTAAGATTTATTATAAAGTTTAGAAAGAGTAAATAAATCTTTCATGTCATCTTTAGTAATCCGTTTGGTTGAAAATTGATGTTCGTTACATACTTTGATATGTCTTGTTATTGCCACGATAACGTTTAGTCGTGTATAGAGCCTTCAACCTCCTCAGTTAAGACGGTCACTACAGAATCGAAAGATAGTTGTTGAAATTTATTGATAATCAGAGTGAGTACGTACTTCTTCAATATATTATTTATAGTTTATTCAAAAAAAATTCTGCTTGCTTTCTGTGATTGTATATGGACCAAGGACAGGGTCGCTTTACCATTCCTCTTTGCTTACATGGCCACGTTGCGCGTGACGTAGGTTTATAGCGGACCTAGAGGTTTATTTGATCTGTAATACATTTGAGAAATATATAGTAAATTTATATAATTTCGTGGAAATATTATAATAGATTTGTTAAATACAGACCTAATTTTTTATGTACTAGTAAATAGATCTACACCCCATCACTCCATACACGTGGTTCATTTTATTTATAAAAACAATAACATTGATTGATTTGAGAGATGTACGTCTGCCTGTAAACGGTTCGATTCTTGGTGTAGATGAATTTTTCCATTTCCATTTTCTTTGTCCTGGCAACTAGGCCACTAAACATGAATTATCTCGTTTTGGGAACGGAGTGTTTAAACACTGGGATCCTACGGTTCCTACGGTTTCCTCTGTCTACCCTGCCATGTGCAGGGTAAAGCGTGAAAGTGAAAAAATGATATACCAGACAAACCGTTTTCAATTAATACACAATGTTCTTAATATGATAAAGAGTACAGAACAAAGATAAATTGTTAACATAATGTTATTGTAAGTTTCTTACTAAAATATTTCACAGAGTTTTATATTAAAACCTCTTGGAGTTATTTCTATGCTAATAAGCCTGTAGTGGATGGGATCCGAATTTATGAGAACTTTTGAAACACTCGTAAGTAAAAGGGTGTGGCAAAGATCTGTGATCCCTAAAGTTTCGGCCTTTTCTTACGAGTCATCGTATCGGGGTTACTTTGCTTATTTATGAATATACTACACTCAACGCTCGCCATCGTGCAACTATATCACTATGAAATTGCCAAAACTGTTTTAAAGTAAGAACTAGTTTTAAAATTGTATTTATAACAATATGAGCCACTTAAGTAAAATAAAAACAAAAAAGCTAAAATTGGTAACCGCAAATTAGTTTACGATTTGTGAAAATCGTCGTTTACAGATAGACGCTACTCCTCTGCGCCACGACGGTCCTTTTGAATAAATATATTAAGTATACTTCAATGGATATAGTATTGTAACAATCTTTTGCAACTATGAAGTTAAATAAGATTTCCAGTAGGCTTGTCTACCTTTAAATTGTTTACTTTGTTTTCTGTAAAATACATAGTATACATTTCTACTTCAAAAATAATACTATTTGATATGTTGATAGTGTCTTATTCATTTATAGTTAAATATTAATATTTATATAATTGACTTACTTATATAAGATTATATTTTTTAAATCCAAAAAAATATGGGTAACTATCCTGAATTATTTAATATGAAAAATACTAAGCACAATACTTATATTAATTTCAACATATTTTAACAGAAAAACAGTTTTCTTGTATGTGCGTTGTATGTGCGACTTGTCACGGAGGACAGCCTCCGTGACAAGTCGCACATACAACGGTACAAGGGAAGTAATTCACACGTGCTCTATCGCGTTTCAATAAACATGCTAACCACAACACCATCATGATGATTTATTTTATATATTTCTCAGTAAAACTGGAAAGTAACCACAAACCTGCGAAAAATACAACCGGAATATCCATACCGTGTAAAACTATACTTAATATTATCTCGTTCGCTGGAACTGGATACTGTTCTAAGTAACCTTTAAAGTCGTTATCTTCTAATTAAGTCATAATTTTTATTTCGGCTTAGGCTTCTCTGTGGCCTTACTACTTACTAAGTAGTAAGTGGTAAGTACATTTTAGTAATAAAAAAAGGCTTAAAAGATAAATATATTACAACTATAAATTTAAGCTTAGTTAACATTTTTTCTTAAAGTAGAAACATTGTATATAAAATTATTAGATAAAAATATATACAAAATTATCGTTTATAATAAAAATGGTCTGTGTCATAACGTATTCTTTATAAAAAACAACCCTTGAACATAATCCTCCAAAAAGTGTCTATTACTCACAATTGTTCCATTATTACAACGTTAAAAGACAGACCGTCGTGGCGCAGAGGCGCAACGTGTGCCTGTAAGGCGACGGTTTCTGGGTTCGATCCCCAGTCGAAGAAGATGGATTTTTTTCTATTTCCATTTTCTTCGCTCTGGCAAACTAGGCAAAGCGCGGCGTTGAGTTCCTCCACTCAACACGCAATGCCTCGAAAAAGGCGGAAAGCGGGGACGGAGAAAGCGGGGACTAAGCAACGAAGTGTCTTAACACTAGGTTCCCACGGTCCCTGCAGCTCTCTCTGCCTACCCTGCCATGAGCGGGATAAAGCGTGAAGATAAAAAAAAATAAAAGACATAAGGAGACAAACTGTTTAATTACTGTGTGATAAATAATTAAATCGAATGTACCTTTCAAATGTCAACCAATATCTAATTTATACCTCCTTATTAAAGTAACGAATGTATCGTTACAGGGATATCGAATTATACGTATGTGGATCACACAGCCTCATTGAACTATTCATAGCAGTTTTTCCATTTTGATGAAGAGCCTTTAATGCTTTGACAGCAAAAAATGTACATGTGCCAAAGATTTAATGCATGTTGTATGTAAAAAAGGGTAATGTAAAAAAAGTGCTACTTGCATTTTATTTTATTAAGATTTTTTAATTGACTTTTTCGTTGAAAAGTTTCATTGTGTGAGGTTAGGAAAATAAAATAGTGTCTCTTAGTGGGAATGGAATTTGTGACCTAGATAGTGATTACTGTCAGTAGCTTTCCCACCGGGCTTCAGTGTTCTTTATATACTCCTGTTCTTTATATGCATACTACATACACATTTGCTAAATAAGTATAGACAACATATAAAAAATCAGTTACATTTTTGGTATTAACAAATCGTTTATTTCTTATTTTATTTATTTATATTAATACATAACTAGTTTTCTTCATAGACTTAAGTCTCTTTTTTTCTTTTATTTTAAAGTATAAAAATAGGTTTAAAGCTTTAGCACCACCTATTTCCCATTTGTCCAACAAGAGAAGTGGAATGAAAATTTTGCAGAAAAAAAGATTCTTCTATAGGGTTTTTTTACTTATTATACTCGTATGTAAATCTCGCTAAAAAAATTCAAACCACAAAATTAAAATAATCGGGTACTTTCCAAAATCTATTTAGATATTGATAAATGAGTATTAAATAAAAAATCTTATATGTAAAACGGACAGCAAATTGATACACATCGTTTCTATAAAGGGATCGGATATCAAAACAATGTCTATTAATATTGTTACGTTTGTGTGGAATCTTCTATTGCAAACACTCCTACTGCGGTAGCTATTGCACTGTAAATATTTGATAATTTCAGATGAAAATTATAGAATTATTGTTGTATCGTAAAATTAAATTTTTAAATGAGAAGAAACAACTAAGCTTTCCATGGATTCACCGTGCGGGTGCCGGGCCCATCGTGTTGTAGGAAGAGGAGGTCCGAGCAGCGCTTGGGACTTGCGATCCAAGTGTAGGTTTAAAGGGCCCCTTTAAAATGTATTAACGCTCACCTTCACTGTCCAAGCTCCTCCCACTACCTAACCAAATTTTGAATGATTCTATCAAAGCCGCCTTCGAAGTGCGTTCTAGAAATGAATTTGTGATAGTTCTAGACAGGCCGAGATCTTTTAATAAACTGTAGAGAGCTTCTGTAAGCATTATTAAAACGAAAGACTTACTTTTGTAAGTAAGCCTTTCGTTTCAATATAATAACTGCACAAAAACAGCCAACAGAATATAAATTGAAATTTGGAATTCCTACACTCCTTTTAAACTCTTTTAACAAATACTAGGGGCATAAATATTTTTTTGTAAACATTGCTTTTACAATTGGTAAAGTTACTTTGTACCTACTAACTATATAACTTCCCTGAAACTTCGTAATACGATATTAAGTAATACTGTAGCCAGACAGAACTGAAAACATACTGCTTTAGACAGCATGTTAGGCCAATAGGAACAACTTGTACAGAACAGATCTTTTTTGTAAATTACAATGTATCCTTCATTTCGCTTGGGACATAAATAAAAATGCTTAACCATTATGAATATCCTTTAAATTTTTAATACATTTGATATTTATTTTTTGGCTCAAAAAAATGCACCACAGCGCTTTTGTTTGCCTTTTCCTGACAGTAGTTAGTACAGAGGTTTTAAATTAAGACTTTGCCACGATAATTGTGGCGTTCTTTTTAAAGTACGTGAGATTTTAAATAAGTCAAACTTAATAAGGAAATTGAACGTTCCACAAAGGTTCAACTTTAATTACTTTCGTTGACTAGAAAAGGATGACTGCAAGAGATTAGAGCTTAACTATGTATTGAAAAGACTTTACAAAATTACCTTCTATATTAATTGATTAAAAATTGAATTAGAAGCGTTTTTATATTAGATTTTTACGTTATTGCATCTAAAAATGTTGTAATTGTAATTAAATTTACTTAAATCTTTATTCGTAGCATATCACAAGTATATTTCTTATTTATTTCGTAAACTACTATTATTCTTACCCGACTGAACTTTTAACTGTTTTTACGTGTATTTTTTGTACTAGACAAAAATTCCTGAAAAGACCCAAAAAGGTGTTTCCGAACCAATTAAATTCAACCTGTTCCTTAGATAGTAAAAGGAACAATTTTTTTTTAGTAAATATGTTTAGAAAACTTATGTGAAGCTCCGCTTGAGTTGCTTACTATGTAACCATTATCCAAGGAACTTATAGTAAACTCTTCAATATATTCAAATTCGAAACTCGAGGTAAATATTATAATAATATTCATGATTTTCACAGTCTCGTATATAACTATGTATAACTATTTGTATGTTAATTTATGTTTATTTAATTTTTTTGATAGTGATTAAATATAATTTGTGCTGGTTGGTTGGCTCCCAACACTTTTGATACGTTTTTGTTTTTACGCTTTATCCGGCACATGGCAAGATAGGCAGAGGGAACTGCAGGAACCATAGGAACAGAGTGTTAAAACATTTCGTTTCGAAGTCCCTGTTTTCCACCTTTTTCGAAGCATTGTGTGTTGAATGGTGGAACTCAACGCCGCGCTTTACCTAATTTCTAGAGTAAAGAAAATGGAAATAGAAAAATCCATATTCCCGGAGTGGGAATCGAACCCACAGACCGTCGTTAACAGGCTGACGCTACACCTCTGCACCACGATGGGACGTTTAATTATGACCTTTTTTAGTAGGAATATAATCAAAAATTGTTACAAGACTTGTCCGCCAGTTAAAAGATCGAAAACACGTTCGTTTACACATGTGGGAATTTCTCTGAAATATTTACCGAATCCCGCATAAGCTTTCACAATTTTCTGTTACGCGTACACCGCAAAATTTTTAATACTATATATTTTACATCAAAAGCAAGACATGTGGTTATGTGAACAATTATCATTTAATAGTAGCTTCTATAGTATATAATAATAACAATTATCATTTAATAGTAGCTTCTATAGTATATAATAATAACAATTATCATTTAATAGTAGCTTCTATATATATAATTCTACGAGTATAGTATATAATAATGAAATATTGAGGTTCTTTTTTATTCCCTTCAAAATTTACAAATCACGTTGGTAATGTAACATTTAAACTAAATAGCTAAAGCGATCACGTCACTTTCATTTCGCTTCGTCCAAGCTTGTTGGAATAATGCGTGCCATAGTCCTTGTGTTTCCAAAATTTCTCCCAAGGCACCTAAAGTGTAAATGACCTCTGGCTGACTGAGCAAGCCTAACACGAGATAAGGTCGGGACACCGGTTGAATAAATAACTAAGAAATGTTGTTTACAAATTTGTAGCCAAATCAGGTGAAAAGAGAATCAGATCAGTATCATTGTTATGTCCGATTCATGTACAAATTTTAAAAAGTACGTGTAGGATAATTATCAAATGATTTTTTTCATCTGTTTGTTAATAAAATAATTTATATGATGTTTTAGTAATCATTACCTCAGTAAGGGCTGAGTCTTAGAGATGTATATGGTTATAACTATTTTTAAATACCTAAGTATCTCTTTTTTATACTTACCCATTCTTTCAACATTGACATGAAACTAGTTAAAACTAAAAATCCTATTATATATTAATAACAAACAAAAATAATATTTGTTGTATGATGTCACGTACTCTTATGTAGTACACGTTCATTTTAAATAAATAACATAATCCTGTATCGAAGTTTTTGTGGAAGAGCTAATTAGGAATTATACAATAAATGTTAATATGCACTATATTCGACAATGCATAATTTCTATGAACCTAGGTTAGAGAGTGTCTGATGGTATCTGATGGTTGTAGGTTTCATATCCGTTTGTAGGACTAATTTGTTATAAATTTCCCACTTTCTTAAATTCTTCTTCTGGCATACACTATTATTGTATTGTGAACGACCATACGTGCAGCTGTACTTAGTTTTATCCTCTTATTATTGTAGCTAAGACACTGTTATTTACCGGAACACGTAAACAATACGCCTTTCCACATCAACTTAGTATCTTGTATCTCTACTTGATTTACATCCCAAGTAGCCTCGACTGAATGTACACGGATATGTTAAAAAAACTGTCGTAATTTAAATAAAGTAACTTTAACTTGATTATTATCTATCTACTTACATATCTAAATATAGCTGTAACCAAATAAAAGTATTTTCAAGCGGTTTATTTCTCTACTAACGGAGACCAAAACACTTTCTCCCTACGTATGTTTATTAAAATTTTCCTTTATTCTTGTTCTACGATGCCCCCAAGCTCTATATTAATGAGAGAATTGTCGTATGAACAGTGTGCATGAAGAATTTGAGGCTTCCATTATTTGTTATTTTGAATTTATATTCGATATTTCTAATATAATTTATACTTGCTATTAATAAATGTTTTTCTCGCACGGCCCAATTTATTTTTTTATGAACAGTGAAACAAAGTGTGAGATAAGCTCTTCTGAAATATACGAAAGACTGAAAATCCAAGTCTCTAGAGCAAAGTGCAATGTAAAGCTGTTATGTGTCTAGTTGTCATCCGACATTGTTGACTCTATATTGCTTGGGGAATAGAGAAGACGTCAATTTGGTATTGTCAAGCTAAGAGACATTATTCAAAAATAACAAAGCATATGATAAGCGTACATTATTATATAAGTATGAGATGAGAAACTTATAAGAACTTAATTTTACTTTGTAACTAATTCACTTTTCAATGTTTTTTTTATAATTTAAAATTTCGTGCAAAGTGCGATAGAATAAAGCATAAACACCGAATTTTTTGATTCATTGGCTTAGACGTTTCAATTTATCTTTTAGATAGACAGACATACAAACACTTATCTAAGTCCTGTACACTTTCCATTTTTCCCCTCCGAGAAACAGAATTGTAAAACTGACATAGAATAGCAAAAAAAAGAAAACATAAAAATCACATTTAAGGTTATTGCCGTTGTATGGTCTTGTTGGTCTCGGTTATTTAAAATTATGATCTGTACGTGAATATCGACTAGTACAGATCACACAGCTTTATTGAATTATTCATAGAAGGATTTTGCGTCTTGACGAGGACCTTTAATAAATACATCAGACGGCGCACTTGTAAATGCAATCCCACTTGAAATGCAAAAGTAATGAATAAGTCACGACAAATCCAGCTTTGAAAATTTATTTGTAAAGTACTTCTTTATATAATCAATATAAAATTTAATTCTAATATATCTCTTTTATTTTGAGCGTCATCAGTCTCTAATCTAATCAGTCAGGCTCACAGTCACAAGTTGTCTGCAATACTTTTAGAAATATGTATACATATCTCTAGATACGTAGTATCTACACAGGTTTTTGGTCTGCTGTTTACTCTTCTTTTGTCGCCTCATGTGTTCCGCCTGTAATGAGTTAATAATCCGTCCTCCATTTTCCAGTTTCTGTCAGTTGACATTTTAATAAAAACATTCTCAAATCAAATAGCGAACCAAAAATATTTAACAAATTATTATTTTGATTAATAAAACAGACTTCATGGTGTATAGACAGAGTCTTAGTCTGTCGGCTTATGTTAATTTTATTTTGCAATTGCTATGAGACTTAGATAAATGCGTTTTAGTATTACGTTTTAATCTGCGTCGTGCAAGATACTCTAATTAGTTTTAGTTAACTTAGTACTCGTAGTTGAGACTGATGAAGCCACTCCAATAGTGGAACTAAGCTGTTTATTTAGTTAGCCAGTGCTCAGGGGTATCTTTTGATAATGCTATAGTAACAAGCTTTTACTTTGAGTCCTCCATTTCAGATTACATTTCTTTTTCTTATGTAACTTTGCGAATATTTCACGAATTTAAAACATATTTTCAATTGGTTATATAATATGTAATGTCTGCATGATAAACATGCTTATAAATATGAAGAAGCAAAACAGGTCAATATTTTTTAGTGTGTTTCAAATTTAATTTTTGACAAAAATTACGTCACCAATATAAGCTTTAAACTATGTTAAATATTTTTAAAATGTGAAGAGTAAGATAATTGTATTTTTCTAATACTTAGTAGATTATTTATTATTTATTCTATATAAATATGTCTCCAAATATATTAAAAAAAAAATGGTTGCCTGTAAAGTGGGTTTTACGGGCGAAAATTTTACGTGACAACGTCTTTTTCTCGGTAGAATATTTATTGATATGATTAATAATTATAATATAAATTGCACAAATTTTAACTATAGAAAATATATTTTGTTTACTAAAACATTGTACATGTGTCAAGTGATACGCGCGGCGGACCGATCATAGTTCGGTGACAGTTGACACATCTTTACGTTACCTTTTTCATATGTGACTCCGAGCCGCAACCTAATTTAAGACGTTGTCACGTCAATATTCTTTATAATATACTTAAGTAAAATTAAATTTTGGTAAAGATTCTATAGTACGCTATAGTACGCTATACCTCAAGACATTGACAATAGACTATCAGTCCGTCCAATATTGACGACGCGCTGTACATCCGCAGAGGCACTGAATAGATCACTAACGAACGAAACTGACATACTAACCGAATTACTTGAAGTGGAATTGGGTTTTATTTTTTATAACTAAAATGTATAACTTAAATTTTTCTTTTCTATATTTTTAAACAAAATAAGTGCAGTCGGTTTCATTTTTTTTATTTTAAAAATTAATAAAATCATCTTCAACACCTTTCTTTTTAAAGCTAACAAAGGAAATTTTTCAGTTTTCATGAAATAATATTGCCTTCACTTACAAATTCAAAGAATTTTCCCTGTCGTGTCGTATTCTACGTAGATAACAAATTTTACGTCATGTGCTATTTTTATTCTATTGAAAGTAACTAAGCTTACATGGGGAAAGAGAAATAATATTTTAACATAATGTTAAAATACTATATTTCAACTGTCCAATTGTATACAAAAGAAAGGTAAGCGCTCTTTTATGTCGTAAATGTTGCTTCTTATTTTGCGTATCTACACAAGTTAGTTAAGCTATCTACAGAAAGTAAGATGGACGTATTTGAGAAGAAATTTTCAAATGCAATCGTTCGTAATTTTGTATTTTAGTACAAGTATAAAATACCTTAAAATATAATAGAATTGTGAAAATATTAAAAGCTTCTTGGAATTTATTACAAAAAAGTGTTTCATTATTGTGAAATCATAAATATAAAATACACAATATTACCGTATTCAATTCAAAAACTTGTCGAATTATATCTATTACTTTACAAGGAATAAGGAAAGTAGAAAGCTTCTGGCGCTATATTTCATAATTTTGTCCTCGATTGTGGCTGTTGAGGTACAAAAGATAGCGACTATTAAAGAAGCAACATGCTGACGGACCCAACGTTACAATTTGAACATCTGATAATACAAGTAAAGTAAATTTCTTTGAGAAGAATTCTTGCTTAAAACCAAAAAATCGTCACTTTTTTTGAATGATTAAAGTATTGATTAGTTGATACAAATTAAATGAAATGATCTCTTACTATCATCATGAGCTATTTTCAAAATGGTGTAACTAAACGAATCGATTACCACAGTTGGTGGCGAGAGCCACAAATTAATACATTCAGTTTAATGCCTTATAAATTCCAATAACCAGCAACACGGCTATCTGTAATCCCGCCATAATTACTTACCTCTGTTCCAGATCTATTGCTGTAGAGATATTCATCAGAATAGGATATACATCACTGGAGTTTTATTTTTTTTATAGCTTCACGCTTTTATCTAGCATATAGCAGAGTAGGCAGAGGAAACTGCAGGAACCATATGAACCTAGTGTTAAGACACTCCGTTGCTTAGTCCCTGCTTTCTCCGTCCCCGCTTTCGAGATTTATTTAATGTTTGATTTAATGAATTACTTTGATCTGCGAAGATAAATCATGACATAGAATACAAATGTATTGGGGCATTAGATACTATAAGCATAATAACGATATATACATACATATAGATACTTATAATAACGTTGCCAAGTAATGTTTTATATTTTGTAAAGTTTAGAAATAATAGTGTATAATGTGACAATATAATATATATACACTTATACTTAAGGTCATGGGGTCGATTCCTTTTTGGGCTAGTAAATTATTGTTATATCTGTACTCGAGTAAAACAAACCGCAGCGTTGAGTGTTTTTAATCATGTAGAATTGGAAGCTGCTGTAGAATAGAAGCTAGTATAAATATTTTTATTACAGACGACACGAGAATTATAATTTATACATAAATATAAATAAAAAATATAACCAAATACATCCTAATTCGAAGAAACTTTGTCGCAAACTCATCGTGCAGTAATCCCTCATAGAGCTGTTAAAACTTTTTTTCCACTCTCACGATATATAACGTGACATTTGATTTCTATAAAAATAATCTTCATTTTACACACCTAAATCAATTTGACATAATTTCGTTGTTTGTGTACATGAAAAAAGTTTTATTATTTACTCTTTTGCTATCTCAGGCAAAAAGCTATGGCGTGGGTAAAGATTTTTTATGATTTTTCAACATATTGACTCAAATTATAACATTTTTGTTTGAATTTATAACTCATTTTGTAATGCATATTTAAATAAGATTTTTACTTGTTAAATCTTACATAGCATCACGGACCAGTTAATTTATAGAGAAACTAGACTTTGAAAAGTCAAAAGATCAAAAGGAACATAAAAGTGAAGATTTCCAAAAAAATACTTAAAGAAAACATATAAAAATTTGAACGCAGCGGGACTCGAACCCGCGCCCTCCTGCGAACCGTGCAGGCGCTCTCACCACTGAGCCATGCGTTCTACATCACACCGCGTTGAAATTCTTATATGCTTTTATACAACTTAATATGAAGACACAAATATGAAGATGACAAAAATATGAAGATTTCCAAAGTTTACAAAGCCATATCAACTTTCCTGCAGGCGCTCGTTTGTGGAGTATTTGCAAAACTTTAAAATCTGATAGTGGCTAAAATAATATTAAGCTTCGTTACAATAGCTTTTAACGGTAATTTTATTTTTAACGGTAAAAAAAGGTACTGCAAATACATAATTTGCATGCGGAATTAAGTAAATATTTATCATAGTGAAATAGCCTAATTCTAAGTGACAATAAAGAAGAAATGTAAAGTTACTAGTATTTTATGATCAGTATTGATTAATAGTGTTATAATTAATATAAAATTAAAAAAATAAAAAAATAAAATTATCATAACTTAAAAATGATATGGAGAAAGAGTCTGTTGTATTGTAATAAGTGAAGTATATTAAATGCACATATTGCTGTCATCAAAATGAAATGGAAGTATGATTAAGGATTCAATTTCCGTTGGTAATAAGTTATATATTTTTTAATAATATTTAAGTTTTTTTTACTTGTTCAATGTTCTCGTTTAAGCTCCGTACTGTACGTCAAATATAATATATAAATTATTAATTAAATTCAGGATATTTTGCTTAAAATATGTATACCTAGCGCCCGTGACGTTATTTACGTGTAAAAAATTGGAAGAGTAGTAAAATAAGGTTCCACGGTACAAAATAATTTGGAAAATTCTGTTACAAGCAATATTTTTTTTAGCTTCACGCTTTATCCCGCACATGGCAGGGTAGGCAGAGGGAACTGCAGGAACCATAGGTACCTAGTGTTAAGACACTCCGTTGCTTAGTCCCTGCTTTCTTCGTCCCCGCTTTCCGCCTTTTTTTAAGGCATTGCGTATTGAGTGGTGGAACTCAACGCTATGCCTAGTTGTCAGAGCGAAGAAAATGGAAATAGAAAATCTATATTCCTGGTATGATCTGGTCCTCAGACGATATTTTAATTAAAAAAAACGATCTATTATGGTTATGTGGATTCACAACTATAACAGATCGTTTTATTACGTTAAAGAATTTTTAAAGATAAAAATGACAATATATAGAAATCCTAACAATATATAGTTATTTTACAATAAATTTTGCTATGCTAGTACAACTTGTTATTAGATACTCATATTAGATCAAAATTTAACATAAGTAATGTTATTTATTTTAAAACAATGAAGGTATTACAAATTAAGATGATTTCGATGACTTTTTCTTATTATTTCTCTATTTGATTATTAAAATAATTTTATTTTAATTACGTTCATAACTGGACCGGAAAGGATTGAGTGTTACTATGTAAACGTTAATTACAACCCAAATTACAGAAATTTCAATTCCGCAATATATTACCAATTTGTTTAAATGTTTTATTATTATATTTCTATATTTCTTGATACATCTGTTGAAAATTACACATAAAATTGATCTTTACCTTAATTAAAATTAAGGTAAAGATCAATTTTATGTGTAATTATTTTGTAACGTATATTAAAAGTATGGATTAACAACAAAATAAATTGATATTCAATAAATCACTTTAATTATTTGTAATACGCTTTTCGTTGTCTGTGGAATTTCGACGTACTTATATTAATTCGAGTAAATTAAATCCTCAACAAGAGACGCGCCCAGAGATCAAAGACTTTGTCATATTTGAGAATCTCAAAAACCAATCTTGTCTTATTTATATTATTTATACCAGCAAGAACAGCTTCACATGTTTGAACTACATTATTATTTTTTTTTTATAAAATAAATTGATTGAATACAAGAACATAAGCACAATTTATAAAAATTCTAGTAATAAATTCCGTGGAAAAAGTCATCGAAATCATCTTAATTTGTAATACCTTCATTGTTTTAAAATAAATAACATTACTTATGTTAAATTTTGATCTAATATGAGTATCTAATAACAAGTTGTACTAGCATAGCAAAATTTATTGTAAAATAACTATATATTGTTAGGATTTCTATATATTGTCTATTTCGAAGTGACATACCTTTACATGTGAATGTGGATATATATATATATATATATATATATATATATATATATATATATATATATATATATATATATATATATATATATATATATATATATTATATATATATATATATATATATATATATATATATATATATATATATATATATATATATATATATATATATATATATATATATATATATATATATATATATATATATATATATATATATATATATATATATATATATATATATATATATATATATATATATATATATATATATATATATATATATATATATATATATATATATATATATATATATATATATATATATATATATATATATAGTGAATATAATGAACTACGCTCTGCTACCAGAAAATGTATATAGTATATAATGAATATAATGAACTGCGTTCTGCTACCAAAAAATATATATTTTAGGGGGTAGGGTTATGCCGCAATTGTGGAAGCGTGCTGAGGGGTAGCTTATTTATTAATTATTTACTTTATAGTCGGTTTTAGGATAATAGAAATTGTACAGTACCTTATCTTCATAATTCACAACACAAACACTGATTGTTCACGGCCGCCATGGAATGTTTCACATTAGTCTTCTTCACTTAGGGTTACTTGCACTATTATCTTTTGTAGGTTTGTCTTTGTCAGGTTCAATATCAAGAGGGAATACACAAAAGGGAAATCAAATAAGGCTGAGGGAAAATCACACCGCTAATTAATATATATCGACTCAGGAAGGACGTGCGCTCGCGTCGGCCGTCTCACGTGCCCCTTTTACTACTTCTCGACAACTACTACTAACTGCTCGCGCCGGGAGTTGGCACAAGACTCTAAATAGTCGGGGTTGCCATATATGAACAAACATAGCCCCCGCCCTAAACATCTAATGTTTACGAGAAAATGGGAGTAGCTAACTAATAGGTAGACGAACTAATTTGGTTAAGGCTCTCTTTAGGATACCTGTCGATGTCTTAACATCGACCACACGCACAACGCTATCTTTACCAGGATAAATTTGGGAAATGCGACCACGTCGCCACTGTAAAGGGGGTAAATTATCATCTTTGATGAGGACTAGCTCGCCTACTGTTGGAGGATTCACTGGATCAGTCCACTTCTGCCTAGTCTGCAGAGTGTATAGGTACTCTAACTGCCACCGCGACCAAAAATGTTGAGTTATCTGTTGCACTACTTGAAAACGGGTTAAACGATTAATTTTTACATTGTTATAGGGATACTCCGGCAAAGCACTAAGAGGTTGGCCAATCAAAAAATGACCAGGCGACAAAACTTCTAGATCGTTAGGGTCATTAGATAAGGGACATAACGGCCGGGAATTTAATACCGCTTCAATTTTAGCAAAATTGTAGTTAATTCCTCGAATGTTAAAGGAGTTTCATAAACGACCACCGACTCTGATGATTCCTTCTCTGTCAAGAAAGAGTGAGAGTCGTCTTGGGGAAGACCGCAAGGAAACGCTACGCGCCAACGCGATAAGGATACAGATAGCTCAACGGGTAAGTTTCGGGTTTTATTTATAAATCTCACCATCGTTATCTAAGGGGTTAGCAATCATAGGTTGAGGGGTCTCTTCGACCTTCCAGAATCTCTCGATGAGACGGGATAAGGATATTCCAGTCATGGGGGGCTCTAATTCACCATAATCGGCAGCGACTGGACCGCAAACAATATAACCAAAAATTGTAGATAAAGCAGTAAGGCCGTTAAAGTTAAATATTTTATTTTGTAATAAAAGCGCGCCGAACACGTCAGCACCCAATAGTATATCTATCGGGCCAGGCTTATTATAGGTAGGGTCAGCAAGGGAAAAATCACTACTAGGAAAAAACACAGACTCAGGGAACTCAAACTCAGGATGCGTACCGGCAATCACATCTATAACCATAGCAGAGGTTGACACCTCAGGGAAGGAATTATACAAAGGTTTAAAACACAGGGAAATAGAACCACGGGAAACCACTAAAGGAATATTACCTATGCCACGTACAGGGGCACAGGAGGGGGAGATGGTCAAATTGAGGTAATTAACAACAAGATCGGTTGTAATGAGGCAACCCTGGGCACCGGTATCACATAAGGCACGCGCTTCAATAAAATAGCCACTAGCAGTTTTAACGTGTAATTTAACAGTAGGCAATAATATAAGGGAATTGGGTGAGATATTAAGGCAAGGGGAAGGGGGAGTAATACAAGTAAGCTATGTGGGTCTATCTTCTCTATTATAGGAATTATCACGATATCTTATAATATTTTCAACCTGTCTATTATTTTCAACCTGTCTAGGTTGGGGCAGAGCATTTTCTCTGGGGGGAGAAGCTCTCTGGGAATGTCGTTGGGGGGAACGCTGGAGTTGCGAAGGGGAATATTTCTTATGCTGGCCCCCGCCCATATGGGGACCGCGGGTAGAAGCAGGACGGGTACGCGGATAATTGCGTCTATCAAATTTGGAATTATAATTATAATTGCGATTGGATGAGGTGGGATACACTGGGTTACGGGAATCATTAAAACATAGCATAGTGTGATGGGATGAGCGACCGCAGGTTGAACATTTGTAGTCCCGCTTGCACATAAGAATTGAATGTTTGTCCAAACACCTATAACATAACCGGGAATGTTTTACAAATCCCGATCTTTCTCTAGGATTCATAGCTCTAAATTCGGGACATTCACGGAGGTAATGGGAAGAGGAAGCACACAGGTAACATTTTTTACTATTATTTATTACAGGTAACATTTTTTGTCTACTATCTAATATAGGGGAGGGAGGAGCCGCAAAGTAAGTATGTTTAGGTACAGTACTTTTAAATTTCGTCAGGTTAGAATCTACAAGGGAGGTGTTGCCAACGTTGTCATGGTGACGACATTCGTCTTCCAAAAAAGTAGTAAGATTTTTAAAGGTAGGTAATTCATCAGCGTCACCGCCATAACAACGCTCAAAACGGGATTTCAAATCAGAGGGAAGCTTAGTCAAACATATATGTACTAACATATAAGACCATGAGGAGACGTGTAACTCTAAACGTTCTAAACAGCGATAGGCAGTTAACAAGGGGTTCAAAAAGGCCGCGCGCAAACCTGTAAATTTATTCGAAATCTCCGGCAGGGTAAGTATCTGGGTTATGTAGGTATCAGCAAGAACCCGTGTATTGTGATACCGCTGTTTCAACAACTCACGAGCAACTTCATAGTTGCCTTCTTCAATTTTTAAATGTAGCAACAACCGCTTAGGTTCATCTGCTAAGGATCCAACCAAGTACTGTAATTTCATTGTGGGGGTTAAATGGTGTTGGGAATCTACTACACTGTCAAACTGATCAATAAAACTTATCCAGGAGTCAGGACGTCCATCAAACTTAGGGATAGGTAAATCAGGTAATCTATTATAAGGAGTTCGCTGAGTAATATTTTTACTACTCATTCTTACGGGTGTACTGGCCATGACAGGATCAACTACGGGAGCAGGTGGGCACAACTCTAACTGATGCACCCGGAGGTCGTCTATTTTCTTATTTACTAAACGCACTTCTTTTTTTACATAACTAATTTCTTGGTAATCGATAGCCGGGTCTAACCCACCCAGGAGCACTGAGGACGCGTTTACAAATAAATTACAATGAGAATCTAAATCCTTGAACCTAACTAATAATCTAGGTATTTCAGAAGTGCCAAGAAGTTCCGAGGTATCGGCAATCCAATCGGAAACAAAGCGTACCACACCTATATTTTTTCTATATTCTGCGCTTTCCGTATATAAGGAACATTTTACTGTTTCATCATGAGTAGCCATTTTAAATTATCAAGTAAACTAATAACTGAACTAAAATATTAAAAATTAATAAACGCGTAATAAACAATGAACCCACTACCAACGGGCGAGATCAGAAATCAAGTAAACAAATAACTCAACTAAAATATTAAAAAAATAATAAACTCGTAATAAACAATGAATCCACAACAACTGGCGAGATAAGAAACCAGTTACGGCCAGGGACGCGTCGAGTCGGCGATCTACTTATATCGCAATACAACAAAATAATATGATATATAATATGACTACAATTAAGGCTTAAGCTTCATTTAAATAAAAATAAAAAACAAAAAAGGGTAACAATAAAAGTGTAGGGATAATATTTTAAAGTAAGTTAGTTTTTTAAGGAAATTATATTAAAATATTTTAACTAACTTCAATTATAATTTAAAACGGGATAGGTAATAACGTATAGGCGTAATATTATAAAATATATGTAACCATATTATGTGTATTTATTATATTTTATATTTAATATATAAAATTATATTCAATATTTATTTATATATTTTACACATTATACATTCACCCTACACAATTATATATTCAATATTATATGTATAAAAATTTCATATAATATTATTTTTTAAACAACTCGATGCGAACACGTTTTAAAAGGTTAGGAAATCAAATTATATTGTAATTATGCGTTAGGTACCAAATTAAGAGCCAAAATACCAAAACGGGAAAATAACACTGTAATCAAAGGGACTCAGGGGCATGAAACTACGCTATAATCAGGGGGACTCAGAGGGATTAAACCACGCTATAATTAAGGGGGCCCAGAGGGATGAAAACTACGCTCTGCTACCAGAAAATGTATATATAGTGAATATAATGAACTACGCTCTGCTACCAGAAAATGTATATAGTATATAATGAATATAATGAACTGCGTTCTGCTACCAAAAAATATATATTTTAGGGGGTAGGGTTATGCCGCAATTGTGGAAGCGTGCTGAGGGGTAGCTTATTTATTAATTATTTACTTTATAGTCGGTTTTAGGATAATAGAAATTGTACAGTACCTTATCTTCATAATTCACAACACAAACACTGATTGTTCACGGCCGCCATGGAATGTTTCACATTAGTCTTCTTCACTTAGGGTTACTTGCACTATTATCTTTTGTAGGTTTGTCTTTGTCAGGTTCAATATCAAGAGGGAATACACAAAAGGGAAATCAAATAAGGCTGAGGGAAAATCACACCGCTAATTAATATATATCGACTCAGGAAGGACGTGCGCTCGCGTTGGCCGTCTCACGTGCCCCTTTTACTACTTCTCGACAACTACTACTAACTGCTCGCGCCGGGAGTTGGCACAAGAGTCTAAATAGTCGGGGTTGCCATATATGAACAAACATATATATATATATATATATATATATATATATATATATATATATATATATATATATATATATATATATATATATATATATATATATATATATATATATATATATATATATATATATATATATATATATATATATATATAATATATATATATATATATATATATATATATATATATATATATATATATATATATATATATATATATATATATATATATATATATATATATATATATATATATATATATATATATATATATATATATATATATATATATATATATATATATATATATATATATATATATATATATATATATATATATATATATATATATATATATATATATATATATATATATATATATATATATATATATATATATATATATATATATATATATATATACCGTACCGTTAACGGTAGGCACATACCAGCCAGCCACATATTAGTATGATATGTTAGTACTTAACAGAATATAATGTACTTTGACAGAATTTGAGGTTCTCTCTGAATTTGTCGCGAATTAATTTATTTTAGCATACTACAGTAAAGTTTGCAAGTTTTCTATAAAATTATTAATTAAAATGTGCACACGCAAGTATTTACATTAAAAGATTAGCTTTTATTTTATACATTTAAACAAACTTTGTCAAAATGCATATATAAATAAAATACATTTCATACATTAATACATATTGAAATTATGAACTTTATACTTCGTCTCTTAGAGTAGACTTTCACATTAGAAATATTTCTAATGTGAATTAGAATTGTATAGCACAGCAACAACACAATAAACTCAACAATAAACAAGGGTACGGTATTACGGATACGTAGTGTTGACACAAAATACGCACATAAATGTTCAAATTTCAGTTTTTATACGAATTATAAATATCATAACTAATAATTTAGAGACGTGAAGTGTAGCTCGCAACTCGAGAACTGAAAGGAGAATATAATTATAGTTTTCAATTATATATAATAATATAAAATAAATATACAATATAGAGACACTTAGTGTGCTTTCCTTGCGCCTTTGAATGGTGGAATCCATAGATGTATTTTGCCTCATTTTACCAAAATGACGATAATAATCCATTCACCCAACTCATCCATTAAACGTTGCATTAATACTGTCCTATAACACCACAGTGACTCCTCATATTTTCGTACGTACAAAATATCAAGCCCTTTTGTGTGCGTAATTAATCTGTAACTGATCATCGATTATAATGGAAACCGTGATGGTTACAAATCATTATTACGATAAATTGCTTCTTCGATGAAGGCTGATACCTGATCTCTGGTCGTTTACTCATTAACTTTTGCAGCTTAACAAGGGGAATTTGATCAAAATATATTAGTTCATCTTAAAGAGAAAAAATATTAACAGGCAGCTTAAATTTTGTAAATAAAGGTGTATATGATATATTTGGAAAAAAAAATAAGTTATAAATTTGAACAAATTGGGTAAACTATAGATTATTGGGTGGAAGGCAGCGGCTACAAATTGAGATTACGACAAATTGATTTTCCATAGTGGCCCCACACATCGCCGTCTAGAGACCTCATTTAGCGTCTAATGGAGAAATCAACCAAGCTTTTACACCACAGTAAACGTTTTTCATTTGCAATTATTTTACTTTTAGTATACAATCGAGTATCACACAGAACAATTTTAATTATGGAGAAAAATAAGATTTCAATTTGATTAAGTGATGAGTGACATTGGATTCCATCGATACTCTCAAATATTTTCCGGTTATACCACAACATGTGGACGATACGGTTATATAGGTCAGTACAGTAGGTAAACTTTAATTTTAAATTCAAGTTAAATACACAATTTCATCTCAAAGTCTAAAGAAAAAGTCACAAAGTCTTTTGTTTGTTTTTCTCTAAACAGATATAATGAAAATCTATAGCAAACATAAATAACCTTTACTACGAGTGAACAATCGTAACTCGAAGTAAGATCGCTTTGAAAACGTGAGACGACTCTAAGTATTAAACTTACACACAAAGATCGCCTTTTCGTCGGAACCAACTTTATGAAGTTCATGCTTGACATAAATAGTATTTATAGTGGGACTACATCCATTGGTATACACCAATGTATATAAAATCTAAAGAACTAAGCTAATGTTGTTGCTTCACGAGTTCGTAGAGGAGCATGTACATCGAAGCAGTCTATTTAAAGTTAATGAGTTTGGGTTAATTGTTGGTGTGCTTAGTGTAATATCTTAATTTTTTAAAGTTATTTGTATTTAGTTATTCAATTGTAGTTTTGTAGTTAGGTATTTATTAATCATAGCCTTTGATTATAATCTGCTACACAGCTTTGTACATTATAATCCTTTTATCAGTATTGCTTCACAGTAAGTTAGTAGTTTTGGCCACAATTTTAGATGGATGTAGCAACAATTCGGCGCAGTAACAAATTATCTAACAGTAATATACGGATTTTATAGGAAACTTTAAAAATATTAATAAAAATAATTTAGATTTTTATAAAGTTTAAATATTTGAATACATTATGAAATCAAGTACTAATTCAATTGTTTCTAATAACATAAAATGTAAATTAGAAGAGCATTTAATGGTGTGAAAACATGGAGGTTCATTTTGCCCTGTCATTTTCAATATAACTATCGCAGCTACTAGCTAGTAAAGCACGAAGCTAGGCTTAATTCTGACTGAACGTTCGTGTTTTGTATTAAACTATGGAAAAGATAGAAAGCTTAATTTTATCACAGAATATACCGTTATGGGTGGTTCAAGAGTTTGGTTATTACTTTGAAGTATAATTTAACGTTTAGGCATTAAGACGGTTTAAGTGAGTTATATTACTTAAGTTCTACAAATTCATGAAAATATATTGTGTTAGAAGGGAATTTCATAAGAACTTTATTTAAGTTCTTTCTTACGTAAACTTAAATCTAATCTAGTTCTTAAATTAAAGCCTGTGTGAAAGCCAGAAAGTTATTGTACCAGTTCACTGTTTTAGTCGCTAATCATACAATAAAATATAAATACAAAATTTAAACTTAGGTCATAAAATATTTAGATAATACTGTTTAAATAATTGATACATAGATTAATTCAAGAAATTCATAATAATTATACAAATAAACGTTATGAAAGGGGTCATTATATAAGGCTACTATACTTCAAGTCTACATTTTAGATGATGCAAGATCGCTGGACATGTCCTTGGTGTTCTGTTCATCGACGATAGATGATAAAGTCTCTCACTTTAATTTGTCTATTTTATCACTGTTCGATAAACGCGCACCTTTGAGACCCATTAAGATCAGACGTCCGCCTGCTCCTTGGATTACCAAAGGAGTCCGTATGGCCATGTCACGACGCGATCGCGCTTTCCGCAGGTTTAAGCGTGATAGGAGCAATGAAAACTGGGATTTATATAAGGCAGCTCTCAATAGGTGTAATCTAATGGTAAGAACAGCCAAACGCCACTATTCACTTAAATGTCAGTAATTCATCTTCGGCCTGAGTATGGAAATTTCTTCAAACGAAATAAACGGATCAAATAAATAAAGGGAGTGAAGACATTGTTGTCTCTTCGTTTTCTCCTGATATCTTAAACAGATATTTTTCTTCCAGTTCTCCACTATCTCCCAATACTAAATTAACAACTATTTCTGAGATTGAATCCATGGCCTCTCTTCCTTTTAACGACTTAGTCCTTTCTCCAGTGTCTGATGAAGAAATTCGTAAAATAATCATTTGAATAACACCTAATGCTACTGGTGTTGATAGTATTAATCGACCTATGATTTTATCTATCCTGGACTATGTCCTGTCGGCTATTACCCATATAGTAAACTTTTTCATTTCATCTGGAGAATTCCCTTCCTTGTGGCGTCAAGCTTATATCATTCCACTTCCTAAAGTTCCCAATCTTTCACAACTAAATAATTTCAGACCTATTTCTATTCTTACTTTTTTATCAAAAAATTTGGCAGTGTGTGTTTACAAGCAAGTTTCTTCCTTTGTTTATAACAATTATATTCTCACCTCATATCAGTCTGGTTTCCGACCAGGTCATAGCACAGATACCGCTCTTCTCAAAGTATCTGAGGATATTCGGGTTGGTTGGAGAATAGAATGATCACCATGATCATGTTATCGTCATTGTTTGATCATGATATCGGCCTGGCCATATTCAAGCATTTAAATTTTTCTTCTTCAGCTCTGGAATGGTTCTCCTCTTATCTTTGCGGCCATCGGCAAGCGGTTAAGTTGAATCAATCCCTCTCCGAGTGGGTTGAACTTTCTGCTGGCGTACCGCAAGGTGGCATTTTATCTCCTATTATTTTTTCTCTTTTTATAAATTCCCTTTCATTACATTTCGACTGTTCTTATCATTTTTACGCCGACGATTTGCAACTCTACACTAATACTGAGATAGACAATATTGACACAGCTATACATAAAATAAATCAAAATCTTATTTTATTTTTATCTTATTTTATTTTATTTTTATTAGGGAAACATACAGCATATCGTATATTACAACTTAATACAATAATAATAATAATTTAACACTTATGCCAGTTAAGTTTCCACTACTGTTTAAACAGGGAAGTAGACTAATTTTGATGTTATACAAAATATAACTATTTATAACTATTTACGACAAAGTAAAATTTTAACGTAATATGGTTATGGTTAGTTACTAATAAGTATTTTTCACAATATTGTAAAATTTACTTAAACTATTTTGAAACAGATCAATGTGGTTGTATCTTCTATTATGACTATTACAAGATCTTAGGATAAAAGAGTTTTTGAAATAGTTAGTTTTACAAATAGGTATTGAAAAAGTATCCTGAGAGCGAGCGTTAAAACGAGGACATTTTAATAAAATATTACTAAGCAGATATGGAGAATCAAATAAATTATTTAATATTTTGTAAAGAAACATTTGGTCTCTTTGTTCTCTACGTTCTTCAAGTGGCAAAAAGACAGAATCAGGAAAAGTAAATTTGTTTCGCAACCTCCTGATAAATTTGTTTTGTATATTTTCAATTAAGTTGACATATTTTGCATATTGTGGATTCCAAACAGTTGACGCATACTCCAAATGTGACCTAACGAAAGCATTGTACAAAATTATAAAGGTATGAAAATTTTTAAAATCTGCACCTTGCCGAAAGATAAATCCGAGCATTTTATACGACTTCATCACTATTTTCTCAATATGCTTATCGAATATGAGTTTGTTATCTAGTTGTACCCCCAGGTCTCTCACCTCGGTTACCCTTTTTAATTTAGTATTAAATATGGAATAGTCAAAAATTATTTGTTCTTTTTTTCTGGAAAATGTAATTACACAAAACTTGTCAACATTAAGTTGCAAATTGTTAGCAATGCAATATTGTCCTTATTTATTTAAATCCTCTTGTAAGTGAAAACAGTCTTGATTATTTTTTATTATCTTAAAAATTTTAGTGTCATCAGCGTATAATAAAACTTGAGAATTTTTGAAACAATTAGTTACGTCGTTAATAAAAATGTTAAAAAGTAAAGGGCCAAGGTGAGAACCCTGTGGTACACCCGACGTTACAGGAATAAAACTAGACGTATATCCTTTAATAGCAACAGCTTGAGATCTTTCGCGTAGATAAGATGTAAGCCAACGTAGAAGGTCACCATGTATACCGATGTTGTTAAGTTTTTGTAACAACAAATTGTGCGAATTCTTATCAAATGCTTTCGAGTAATCAGTGTATACGACATCTACCTGGAAACCAGCTTCCATAGCACTCAATACTGTATGTAAGAACTCACACAGATTGGACTCAGTGGATCGTTTATTAATAAAACCATGTTGGTTACAGGTAAGTAGAGGCCTTAACAATGGAAATGTCGCATCATAGACAATCTTTTCAAAAAGTTTTGGAATAACTGACAATTTATATATACCGCGATAGTTTTTTATATCGTTTTTATTTCCAGACTTATAAATCGGCGTAATTAAGGATTTTTTCCAAATAGCTGGTAATAATCCATCGTCCAATGATTTTTTGAAAAGCATTGTTAAAGGAGCACATAACACTTTACTGCAGTTTTTTAAGAAAATGGGGTGTATTCCATCTGGTCCGTAACCCTTGGATGTATCTATGTTCCATAGAAATCGTTCTACTTTTTCGTCAACAATCTCGATAGAGCTGATGACAGTCTGATTTGCGCTAGTAGTATAGTGATCCATTGTTTGATTTCCTCTATTATCCTCAAAAACTGAATGAAAATAAAAATTAAACATATTTGCTATATCGTGACCATTGTATCCAACTTGAGAGTTAAAATACATTACATTAGGTATAGATGTATGACCTTTTTTAGTCTTTATATAGGACCAAAACTGTTTTGAGCTGAAACGAATATTATTTTCTGCTCGTTGCAAAAATTCATTATAACACGTTCCTTCTAAGTTTTTTGATTGTAGTCGTAATTCAGAGAACTTGTTATAATCGCTTTGTTGGCCATAAATTTTCCATTTTTTGTGAAATTTTAATTTTTTATTAATTAATTTTATCAAGGGTCACGTAAACCAGCGTGGATATTTATTGCCCTCATTTATACACTTAGACGGAACAAATGTCTCTATAATGTGATTTACGATTTGATAGAACGTATCAACTGCCTGACTAATATCTTTGTTTTTAAATTCGTGTTGCCAGTTGACTTTTGCTAATTCAAAATTAATTTTATCATAATCAGCGCTGTGAAAGCGACGTAAAACACGAATAGCAGGATTTAAATTTCGCTCAATAGTATTCATATCAACTTCAATACAAAGGGAAGGATGATGTTCATCTTCAGGTTCTGATAAAGGGTTCACACGAGATATGTTACAATTCAGGTTGGAAAATACTAAGTCTAAGAGCCTGTTATTTAAGTTAAGAATATGATTTAATTGTTGTAATCCAGTAAAATTCATAAAAACAAATACTTGATATACAAGGAGACATTCCGAGGGATTTAAAATGTAAATTGAATTATTATTATTTAATGACCAAACAGCATCTCGTATATTAAAATCGCCTGTAATAATTATATCATCTTGTGAATTTTCTATAATCAAATCAGATATAAATTCAAAAAAATTAAGGTGTGAATCCGTTTGAGAATTATTCTGTGGAAAGTAACAACAAAAAAGATGCAGAATTTTTCTAATAATACCGCGTTTAGTAATAATTTTTATGTAAGTGACATCAGCACTAAAAAGGTTAGGCAACTGAACATTTCGCACATCAACATCAATTTCGCGACGGACCGCTATCAGAGTACCACCTCCCTTTGTCATTTCTAACTGCTCATAATCACGGTCGTTACGATAAACATTATATTGAGAATCAAATAATTCACTGTCAAAGATTCCAGGTAAAAGCCAAGTTTCTGTCAGGCAAATAATGTCATAATTGCAATTAAGCATGCTTTTAAAAAAATGATTAGTTTTAGTCCGTAAACCTCGGACGTTTTGATAAAAAATATTTAAGAACATGTTGAATACTTAAAATACAAATAATAATTGTATATATTACATATCTGTAATAAAAATTCTTTCATAGTTTCTATTTCTAATAAGTCATAAATAAATGATTCCCGCAATGAACGCTGCTCAGATAAAACGAATAAAGTCATAAAAGAATATACAACACTAACAATAAAATAATAACTAAAAAAGTCATGAAAATGGACATTAACTAAAAAAGTAAAGTTACAAAAAAATACTAACAAAATAAAATTAGACACTTGAAACTTATGTTTTAAATAAAACAATTTCGCACTTATACGATTTTTTTTAAACAATCTTCAGAAGTGATGTGCAGGACAGGCGAGCTTTCTGTGCGTCTAACCATAATCGTGCAGTTACGTACCCAACAAAACAAATAACCCTTTTCCCTGGACTTTCGCTTTGCCTCATTGAATAAACTTTTATTGCGAGTAGAAAGGTGATCATTAACGTAAATTTGATTTTGCATCCCTGAAAATCCTATATCGCAAGCTTTCCTACATTTACAACTGGTCTAATAAATTTGGCATTGTAGTTAACCCTACTAAGTGTCAGGCGATCATTGTTGGTAGTTCACGTCTTATGTCTAAGTTAAATGTATGCTCTTTGCCACCTATATATTGCATTTAGCAATACGATACGATTACATACTTCCACCACGTTAAAGATCTTGGACTTCATATTGATTCTACATTAAGTTGGAATGTGCATATTTCTGAAGTTAGTCGTTCGGTTACTGCCACTTTAAGGTGCCTTAATCGTTTAAGAAATTTTCTACCTATTAAAACTAAAATCTTGCTTGTTCAAGCGCTTATATTTCCAATTATAGATTACGCTGATGTGTGTTATCCTGATAGCAATGAAATCCTATTGAACAAACTTAACCGCCTCCTAAATAACTCCCTACGTGTTATCTTTTGCCTTAGAAAATTTGACCACATTTCTCATTGTCGAGCAGAACTCAAATGGCTTCCCATCCGCCAACGCAGAGAATTACGACTATTGTGTCTTCTTTTTTCCATTACTTT
>JAZFAU010000911.1:0-34650 GCA_037178615.1 Dione vanillae
CGTCGAGGCGTCTATATGCCAGATATTTCTCACAGGCCATCAGCCAATCATAATAGCTTCGGTTTACCTCTCACCGAACAAGCCCTTACTTGAAAATGACTTAAAACTACTGATTAGTATGCGTCCCTCTGTCCTACTGAATGGGGACCTCAATAGCAAGAACCCCGTGTGGAATTCGACCCGCCACAACACCAAAGGCCGATATCTTGAAAGACTCGCGGATAGATACAACCTCTCCGTACTAGGCCCATCAACACCATCCAGGTATCCAACCGGACAAATAGGCAGCCCAGAAGTTCTGGACATAGCCATTCTTAAGGACGTGTCCCTCAGGATACGCTCTATAGAATCGCTATCGGAACTCGACTCTGATCACAGACCAGTAGTATTAAAACTAGGCTCGGACAGCCCTTCAGGCCAGCCAACAAAAGTCATTATAAATTGGAAAAAGTTCACCAAGCTCATCAGAGCAGACGACTCCCCTCTCGCGCACATGATTCCTGGCATCATAGACTCCGTAGACGTAGCAAAGGACGCCGCGACTAAATTTACCCAATTTATACAGGACACGCTCCAAAGTTGCTCCAAAGAGGTCCCAGATCTGCCCGAAGGCAGATTTGAGATCTCAGAGAAACTACGACGCCTTATTCGACGTAAAAATAAGGCCACCAGAGACCACGACGCGTGTCCTAACGACAAAAACCGTAAAAAGCTTAACGACCTTAGGAGAAGAGTCAAATCCCAATTTGAACAACTCAGAGGCGAGTCTTGGGATGTTCGGCTCGAGGGGCTCACGCCAACGGCCCAGGCATTCTGGGCGTTGTCGAGAACCTTTCGATCCGACACAGTGGCGACTATGCCTCCTCTCACTAAGCCGGATAACTCTACCGCGGCCGACGACACAGAAAAAGCGGAATGCCTCGCAGATAGTTTAGAAGCGCAATGCTCACCGAGCAGTCAGCCATGCGACCCGGAACACCTATCGATGGTGGACTCCGAGAAAAAAAAAAAAAAAAAAAAAAAAAAAAAAAAAAAAAAAAAAAAAAAAAAAAAAAAAAAAAAAAAAAAAAAAAAAAAAAAAAAAAAAAAAAAAAAAAAAAAAAAAAAAAAAAAAAAAAAAAAAAAAAAAAAAAAAAAAAAAAAAAAAAAAAAAAAAAAAAAAAAAAAAAAAAAAAAAAAAAAAAAAAAAAAAAAAAAAAAAAAAAAAAAAAAAAAAAAAAAAAAAAAAAAAAAAAAAAAAAAAAAAAAAAAAAAAAAAAAAAAAAAAAAAAAAAAAAAAAAAAAAAAAAAAAAAAAAAAAAAAAAAAAAAAAAAAAAAAAAAAAAAAAAAAAAAAAAAAAAAAAAAAAAAAAAAAAAAAAAAAAAAAAAAAAAAAAAAAAAAAAAAAAAAAAAAAAAAAAAAAAAAAAAAAAAAAAAAAAAAAAAAAAAAAAAAAAAAAAAAAAAAAAAAAAAAAAAAAAAAAAAAAAAAAAAAAAAAAAAAAAAAAAAAAAAAAAAAAAAAAAAAAAAAAAAAAAAAAAAAAAAAAAAAAAAAAAAAAAAAAAAAAAAAAAAAAAAAAAAAAAAAAAAAAAAAAAAAAAAAAAAAAAAAAAAAAAAAAAAAAAAAAAAAAAAAAAAAAAAAAAAAAAAAAAAAAAAAAAAAAAAAAAAAAAAAAAAAAAAAAAAAAAAAAAAAAAAAAAAAAAAAAAAAAAAAAAAAAAAAAAAAAAAAAAAAAAAAAAAAAAAAAAAAAAAAAAAAAAAAAAAAAAAAAAAAAAAAAAAAAAAAAAAAAAAAAAAAAAAAAAAAAAAAAAAAAAAAAAAAAAAAAAAAAAAAAAAAAAAAAAAAAAAAAAAAAAAAAAAAAAAAAAAAAAAAAAAAAAAAAAAAAAAAAAAAAAAAAAAAAAAAAAAAAAAAAAAAAAAAAAAAAAAAAAAAAAAAAAAAAAAAAAAAAAAAAAAAAAAAAAAAAAAAAAAAAAAAAAAAAAAAAAAAAAAAAAAAAAAAAAAAAAAAAAAAAAAAAAAAAAAAAAAAAAAAAAAAAAAAAAAAAAAAAAAAAAAAAAAAAAAAAAAAAAAAAAAAAAAAAAAAAAAAAAAAAAAAAAAAAAAAAAAAAAAAAAAAAAAAAAAAAAAAAAAAAAAAAAAAAAAAAAAAAAAAAAAAAAAAAAAAAAAAAAAAAAAAAAAAAAAAAAAAAAAAAAAAAAAAAAAAAAAAAAAAAAAAAAAAAAAAAAAAAAAAAAAAAAAAAAAAAAAAAAAAAAAAAAAAAAAAAAAAAAAAAAAAAAAAAAAAAAAAAAAAAAAAAAAAAAAAAAAAAAAAAAAAAAAAAAAAAAAAAAAAAAAAAAAAAAAAAAAAAAAAAAAAAAAAAAAAAAAAAAAAAAAAAAAAAAAAAAAAAAAAAAAAAAAAAAAAAAAAAAAAAAAAAAAAAAAAAAAAAAAAAAAAAAAAAAAAAAAAAAAAAAAAAAAAAAAAAAAAAAAAAAAAAAAAAAAAAAAAAAAAAAAAAAAAAAAAAAAAAAAAAAAAAAAAAAAAAAAAAAAAAAAAAAAAAAAAAAAAAAAAAAAAAAAAAAAAAAAAAAAAAAAAAAAAAAAAAAAAAAAAAAAAAAAAAAAAAAAAAAAAAAAAAAAAAAAAAAAAAAAAAAAAAAAAAAAAAAAAAAAAAAAAAAAAAAAAAAAAAAAAAAAAAAAAAAAAAAAAAAAAAAAAAAAAAAAAAAAAAAAAAAAAAAAAAAAAAAAAAAAAAAAAAAAAAAAAAAAAAAAAAAAAAAAAAAAAAAAAAAAAAAAAAAAAAAAAAAAAAAAAAAAAAAAAAAAAAAAAAAAAAAAAAAAAAAAAAAAAAAAAAAAAAAAAAAAAAAAAAAAAAAAAAAAAAAAAAAAAAAAAAAAAAAAAAAAAAAAAAAAAAAAAAAAAAAAAAAAAAAAAAAAAAAAAAAAAAAAAAAAAAAAAAAAAAAAAAAAAAAAAAAAAAAAAAAAAAAAAAAAAAAAAAAAAAAAAAAAAAAAAAAAAAAAAAAAAAAAAAAAAAAAAAAAAAAAAAAAAAAAAAAAAAAAAAAAAAAAAAAAAAAAAAAAAAAAAAAAAAAAAAAAAAAAAAAAAAAAAAAAAAAAAAAAAAAAAAAAAAAAAAAAAAAAAAAAAAAAAAAAAAAAAAAAAAAAAAAAAAAAAAAAAAAAAAAAAAAAAAAAAAAAAAAAAAAAAAAAAAAAAAAAAAAAAAAAAAAAAAAAAAAAAAAAAAAAAAAAAAAAAAAAAAAAAAAAAAAAAAAAAAAAAAAAAAAAAAAAAAAAAAAAAAAAAAAAAAAAAAAAAAAAAAAAAAAAAAAAAAAAAAAAAAAAAAAAAAAAAAAAAAAAAAAAAAAAAAAAAAAAAAAAAAAAAAAAAAAAAAAAAAAAAAAAAAAAAAAAAAAAAAAAAAAAAAAAAAAAAAAAAAAAAAAAAAAAAAAAAAAAAAAAAAAAAAAAAAAAAAAAAAAAAAAAAAAAAAAAAAAAAAAAAAAAAAAAAAAAAAAAAAAAAAAAAAAAAAAAAAAAAAAAAAAAAAAAAAAAAAAAAAAAAAAAAAAAAAAAAAAAAAAAAAAAAAAAAAAAAAAAAAAAAAAAAAAAAAAAAAAAAAAAAAAAAAAAAAAAAAAAAAAAAAAAAAAAAAAAAAAAAAAAAAAAAAAAAAAAAAAAAAAAAAAAAAAAAAAAAAAAAAAAAAAAAAAAAAAAAAAAAAAAAAAAAAAAAAAAAAAAAAAAAAAAAAAAAAAAAAAAAAAAAAAAAAAAAAAAAAAAAAAAAAAAAAAAAAAAAAAAAAAAAAAAAAAAAAAAAAAAAAAAAAAAAAAAAAAAAAAAAAAAAAAAAAAAAAAAAAAAAAAAAAAAAAAAAAAAAAAAAAAAAAAAAAAAAAAAAAAAAAAAAAAAAAAAAAAAAAAAAAAAAAAAAAAAAAAAAAAAAAAAAAAAAAAAAAAAAAAAAAAAAAAAAAAAAAAAAAAAAAAAAAAAAAAAAAAAAAAAAAAAAAAAAAAAAAAAAAAAAAAAAAAAAAAAAAAAAAAAAAAAAAAAAAAAAAAAAAAAAAAAAAAAAAAAAAAAAAAAAAAAAAAAAAAAAAAAAAAAAAAAAAAAAAAAAAAAAAAAAAAAAAAAAAAAAAAAAAAAAAAAAAAAAAAAAAAAAAAAAAAAAAAAAAAAAAAAAAAAAAAAAAAAAAAAAAAAAAAAAAAAAAAAAAAAAAAAAAAAAAAAAAAAAAAAAAAAAAAAAAAAAAAAAAAAAAAAAAAAAAAAAAAAAAAAAAAAAAAAAAAAAAAAAAAAAAAAAAAAAAAAAAAAAAAAAAAAAAAAAAAAAAAAAAAAAAAAAAAAAAAAAAAAAAAAAAAAAAAAAAAAAAAAAAAAAAAAAAAAAAAAAAAAAAAAAAAAAAAAAAAAAAAAAAAAAAAAAAAAAAAAAAAAAAAAAAAAAAAAAAAAAAAAAAAAAAAAAAAAAAAAAAAAAAAAAAAAAAAAAAAAAAAAAAAAAAAAAAAAAAAAAAAAAAAAAAAAAAAAAAAAAAAAAAAAAAAAAAAAAAAAAAAAAAAAAAAAAAAAAAAAAAAAAAAAAAAAAAAAAAAAAAAAAAAAAAAAAAAAAAAAAAAAAAAAAAAAAAAAAAAAAAAAAAAAAAAAAAAAAAAAAAAAAAAAAAAAAAAAAAAAAAAAAAAAAAAAAAAAAAAAAAAAAAAAAAAAAAAAAAAAAAAAAAAAAAAAAAAAAAAAAAAAAAAAAAAAAAAAAAAAAAAAAAAAAAAAAAAAAAAAAAAAAAAAAAAAAAAAAAAAAAAAAAAAAAAAAAAAAAAAAAAAAAAAAAAAAAAAAAAAAAAAAAAAAAAAAAAAAAAAAAAAAAAAAAAAAAAAAAAAAAAAAAAAAAAAAAAAAAAAAAAAAAAAAAAAAAAAAAAAAAAAAAAAAAAAAAAAAAAAAAAAAAAAAAAAAAAAAAAAAAAAAAAAAAAAAAAAAAAAAAAAAAAAAAAAAAAAAAAAAAAAAAAAAAAAAAAAAAAAAAAAAAAAAAAAAAAAAAAAAAAAAAAAAAAAAAAAAAAAAAAAAAAAAAAAAAAAAAAAAAAAAAAAAAAAAAAAAAAAAAAAAAAAAAAAAAAAAAAAAAAAAAAAAAAAAAAAAAAAAAAAAAAAAAAAAAAAAAAAAAAAAAAAAAAAAAAAAAAAAAAAAAAAAAAAAAAAAAAAAAAAAAAAAAAAAAAAAAAAAAAAAAAAAAAAAAAAAAAAAAAAAAAAAAAAAAAAAAAAAAAAAAAAAAAAAAAAAAAAAAAAAAAAAAAAAAAAAAAAAAAAAAAAAAAAAAAAAAAAAAAAAAAAAAAAAAAAAAAAAAAAAAAAAAAAAAAAAAAAAAAAAAAAAAAAAAAAAAAAAAAAAAAAAAAAAAAAAAAAAAAAAAAAAAAAAAAAAAAAAAAAAAAAAAAAAAAAAAAAAAAAAAAAAAAAAAAAAAAAAAAAAAAAAAAAAAAAAAAAAAAAAAAAAAAAAAAAAAAAAAAAAAAAAAAAAAAAAAAAAAAAAAAAAAAAAAAAAAAAAAAAAAAAAAAAAAAAAAAAAAAAAAAAAAAAAAAAAAAAAAAAAAAAAAAAAAAAAAAAAAAAAAAAAAAAAAAAAAAAAAAAAAAAAAAAAAAAAAAAAAAAAAAAAAAAAAAAAAAAAAAAAAAAAAAAAAAAAAAAAAAAAAAAAAAAAAAAAAAAAAAAAAAAAAAAAAAAAAAAAAAAAAAAAAAAAAAAAAAAAAAAAAAAAAAAAAAAAAAAAAAAAAAAAAAAAAAAAAAAAAAAAAAAAAAAAAAAAAAAAAAAAAAAAAAAAAAAAAAAAAAAAAAAAAAAAAAAAAAAAAAAAAAAAAAAAAAAAAAAAAAAAAAAAAAAAAAAAAAAAAAAAAAAAAAAAAAAAAAAAAAAAAAAAAAAAAAAAAAAAAAAAAAAAAAAAAAAAAAAAAAAAAAAAAAAAAAAAAAAAAAAAAAAAAAAAAAAAAAAAAAAAAAAAAAAAAAAAAAAAAAAAAAAAAAAAAAAAAAAAAAAAAAAAAAAAAAAAAAAAAAAAAAAAAAAAAAAAAAAAAAAAAAAAAAAAAAAAAAAAAAAAAAAAAAAAAAAAAAAAAAAAAAAAAAAAAAAAAAAAAAAAAAAAAAAAAAAAAAAAAAAAAAAAAAAAAAAAAAAAAAAAAAAAAAAAAAAAAAAAAAAAAAAAAAAAAAAAAAAAAAAAAAAAAAAAAAAAAAAAAAAAAAAAAAAAAAAAAAAAAAAAAAAAAAAAAAAAAAAAAAAAAAAAAAAAAAAAAAAAAAAAAAAAAAAAAAAAAAAAAAAAAAAAAAAAAAAAAAAAAAAAAAAAAAAAAAAAAAAAAAAAAAAAAAAAAAAAAAAAAAAAAAAAAAAAAAAAAAAAAAAAAAAAAAAAAAAAAAAAAAAAAAAAAAAAAAAAAAAAAAAAAAAAAAAAAAAAAAAAAAAAAAAAAAAAAAAAAAAAAAAAAAAAAAAAAAAAAAAAAAAAAAAAAAAAAAAAAAAAAAAAAAAAAAAAAAAAAAAAAAAAAAAAAAAAAAAAAAAAAAAAAAAAAAAAAAAAAAAAAAAAAAAAAAAAAAAAAAAAAAAAAAAAAAAAAAAAAAAAAAAAAAAAAAAAAAAAAAAAAAAAAAAAAAAAAAAAAAAAAAAAAAAAAAAAAAAAAAAAAAAAAAAAAAAAAAAAAAAAAAAAAAAAAAAAAAAAAAAAAAAAAAAAAAAAAAAAAAAAAAAAAAAAAAAAAAAAAAAAAAAAAAAAAAAAAAAAAAAAAAAAAAAAAAAAAAAAAAAAAAAAAAAAAAAAAAAAAAAAAAAAAAAAAAAAAAAAAAAAAAAAAAAAAAAAAAAAAAAAAAAAAAAAAAAAAAAAAAAAAAAAAAAAAAAAAAAAAAAAAAAAAAAAAAAAAAAAAAAAAAAAAAAAAAAAAAAAAAAAAAAAAAAAAAAAAAAAAAAAAAAAAAAAAAAAAAAAAAAAAAAAAAAAAAAAAAAAAAAAAAAAAAAAAAAAAAAAAAAAAAAAAAAAAAAAAAAAAAAAAAAAAAAAAAAAAAAAAAAAAAAAAAAAAAAAAAAAAAAAAAAAAAAAAAAAAAAAAAAAAAAAAAAAAAAAAAAAAAAAAAAAAAAAAAAAAAAAAAAAAAAAAAAAAAAAAAAAAAAAAAAAAAAAAAAAAAAAAAAAAAAAAAAAAAAAAAAAAAAAAAAAAAAAAAAAAAAAAAAAAAAAAAAAAAAAAAAAAAAAAAAAAAAAAAAAAAAAAAAAAAAAAAAAAAAAAAAAAAAAAAAAAAAAAAAAAAAAAAAAAAAAAAAAAAAAAAAAAAAAAAAAAAAAAAAAAAAAAAAAAAAAAAAAAAAAAAAAAAAAAAAAAAAAAAAAAAAAAAAAAAAAAAAAAAAAAAAAAAAAAAAAAAAAAAAAAAAAAAAAAAAAAAAAAAAAAAAAAAAAAAAAAAAAAAAAAAAAAAAAAAAAAAAAAAAAAAAAAAAAAAAAAAAAAAAAAAAAAAAAAAAAAAAAAAAAAAAAAAAAAAAAAAAAAAAAAAAAAAAAAAAAAAAAAAAAAAAAAAAAAAAAAAAAAAAAAAAAAAAAAAAAAAAAAAAAAAAAAAAAAAAAAAAAAAAAAAAAAAAAAAAAAAAAAAAAAAAAAAAAAAAAAAAAAAAAAAAAAAAAAAAAAAAAAAAAAAAAAAAAAAAAAAAAAAAAAAAAAAAAAAAAAAAAAAAAAAAAAAAAAAAAAAAAAAAAAAAAAAAAAAAAAAAAAAAAAAAAAAAAAAAAAAAAAAAAAAAAAAAAAAAAAAAAAAAAAAAAAAAAAAAAAAAAAAAAAAAAAAAAAAAAAAAAAAAAAAAAAAAAAAAAAAAAAAAAAAAAAAAAAAAAAAAAAAAAAAAAAAAAAAAAAAAAAAAAAAAAAAAAAAAAAAAAAAAAAAAAAAAAAAAAAAAAAAAAAAAAAAAAAAAAAAAAAAAAAAAAAAAAAAAAAAAAAAAAAAAAAAAAAAAAAAAAAAAAAAAAAAAAAAAAAAAAAAAAAAAAAAAAAAAAAAAAAAAAAAAAAAAAAAAAAAAAAAAAAAAAAAAAAAAAAAAAAAAAAAAAAAAAAAAAAAAAAAAAAAAAAAAAAAAAAAAAAAAAAAAAAAAAAAAAAAAAAAAAAAAAAAAAAAAAAAAAAAAAAAAAAAAAAAAAAAAAAAAAAAAAAAAAAAAAAAAAAAAAAAAAAAAAAAAAAAAAAAAAAAAAAAAAAAAAAAAAAAAAAAAAAAAAAAAAAAAAAAAAAAAAAAAAAAAAAAAAAAAAAAAAAAAAAAAAAAAAAAAAAAAAAAAAAAAAAAAAAAAAAAAAAAAAAAAAAAAAAAAAAAAAAAAAAAAAAAAAAAAAAAAAAAAAAAAAAAAAAAAAAAAAAAAAAAAAAAAAAAAAAAAAAAAAAAAAAAAAAAAAAAAAAAAAAAAAAAAAAAAAAAAAAAAAAAAAAAAAAAAAAAAAAAAAAAAAAAAAAAAAAAAAAAAAAAAAAAAAAAAAAAAAAAAAAAAAAAAAAAAAAAAAAAAAAAAAAAAAAAAAAAAAAAAAAAAAAAAAAAAAAAAAAAAAAAAAAAAAAAAAAAAAAAAAAAAAAAAAAAAAAAAAAAAAAAAAAAAAAAAAAAAAAAAAAAAAAAAAAAAAAAAAAAAAAAAAAAAAAAAAAAAAAAAAAAAAAAAAAAAAAAAAAAAAAAAAAAAAAAAAAAAAAAAAAAAAAAAAAAAAAAAAAAAAAAAAAAAAAAAAAAAAAAAAAAAAAAAAAAAAAAAAAAAAAAAAAAAAAAAAAAAAAAAAAAAAAAAAAAAAAAAAAAAAAAAAAAAAAAAAAAAAAAAAAAAAAAAAAAAAAAAAAAAAAAAAAAAAAAAAAAAAAAAAAAAAAAAAAAAAAAAAAAAAAAAAAAAAAAAAAAAAAAAAAAAAAAAAAAAAAAAAAAAAAAAAAAAAAAAAAAAAAAAAAAAAAAAAAAAAAAAAAAAAAAAAAAAAAAAAAAAAAAAAAAAAAAAAAAAAAAAAAAAAAAAAAAAAAAAAAAAAAAAAAAAAAAAAAAAAAAAAAAAAAAAAAAAAAAAAAAAAAAAAAAAAAAAAAAAAAAAAAAAAAAAAAAAAAAAAAAAAAAAAAAAAAAAAAAAAAAAAAAAAAAAAAAAAAAAAAAAAAAAAAAAAAAAAAAAAAAAAAAAAAAAAAAAAAAAAAAAAAAAAAAAAAAAAAAAAAAAAAAAAAAAAAAAAAAAAAAAAAAAAAAAAAAAAAAAAAAAAAAAAAAAAAAAAAAAAAAAAAAAAAAAAAAAAAAAAAAAAAAAAAAAAAAAAAAAAAAAAAAAAAAAAAAAAAAAAAAAAAAAAAAAAAAAAAAAAAAAAAAAAAAAAAAAAAAAAAAAAAAAAAAAAAAAAAAAAAAAAAAAAAAAAAAAAAAAAAAAAAAAAAAAAAAAAAAAAAAAAAAAAAAAAAAAAAAAAAAAAAAAAAAAAAAAAAAAAAAAAAAAAAAAAAAAAAAAAAAAAAAAAAAAAAAAAAAAAAAAAAAAAAAAAAAAAAAAAAAAAAAAAAAAAAAAAAAAAAAAAAAAAAAAAAAAAAAAAAAAAAAAAAAAAAAAAAAAAAAAAAAAAAAAAAAAAAAAAAAAAAAAAAAAAAAAAAAAAAAAAAAAAAAAAAAAAAAAAAAAAAAAAAAAAAAAAAAAAAAAAAAAAAAAAAAAAAAAAAAAAAAAAAAAAAAAAAAAAAAAAAAAAAAAAAAAAAAAAAAAAAAAAAAAAAAAAAAAAAAAAAAAAAAAAAAAAAAAAAAAAAAAAAAAAAAAAAAAAAAAAAAAAAAAAAAAAAAAAAAAAAAAAAAAAAAAAAAAAAAAAAAAAAAAAAAAAAAAAAAAAAAAAAAAAAAAAAAAAAAAAAAAAAAAAAAAAAAAAAAAAAAAAAAAAAAAAAAAAAAAAAAAAAAAAAAAAAAAAAAAAAAAAAAAAAAAAAAAAAAAAAAAAAAAAAAAAAAAAAAAAAAAAAAAAAAAAAAAAAAAAAAAAAAAAAAAAAAAAAAAAAAAAAAAAAAAAAAAAAAAAAAAAAAAAAAAAAAAAAAAAAAAAAAAAAAAAAAAAAAAAAAAAAAAAAAAAAAAAAAAAAAAAAAAAAAAAAAAAAAAAAAAAAAAAAAAAAAAAAAAAAAAAAAAAAAAAAAAAAAAAAAAAAAAAAAAAAAAAAAAAAAAAAAAAAAAAAAAAAAAAAAAAAAAAAAAAAAAAAAAAAAAAAAAAAAAAAAAAAAAAAAAAAAAAAAAAAAAAAAAAAAAAAAAAAAAAAAAAAAAAAAAAAAAAAAAAAAAAAAAAAAAAAAAAAAAAAAAAAAAAAAAAAAAAAAAAAAAAAAAAAAAAAAAAAAAAAAAAAAAAAAAAAAAAAAAAAAAAAAAAAAAAAAAAAAAAAAAAAAAAAAAAAAAAAAAAAAAAAAAAAAAAAAAAAAAAAAAAAAAAAAAAAAAAAAAAAAAAAAAAAAAAAAAAAAAAAAAAAAAAAAAAAAAAAAAAAAAAAAAAAAAAAAAAAAAAAAAAAAAAAAAAAAAAAAAAAAAAAAAAAAAAAAAAAAAAAAAAAAAAAAAAAAAAAAAAAAAAAAAAAAAAAAAAAAAAAAAAAAAAAAAAAAAAAAAAAAAAAAAAAAAAAAAAAAAAAAAAAAAAAAAAAAAAAAAAAAAAAAAAAAAAAAAAAAAAAAAAAAAAAAAAAAAAAAAAAAAAAAAAAAAAAAAAAAAAAAAAAAAAAAAAAAAAAAAAAAAAAAAAAAAAAAAAAAAAAAAAAAAAAAAAAAAAAAAAAAAAAAAAAAAAAAAAAAAAAAAAAAAAAAAAAAAAAAAAAAAAAAAAAAAAAAAAAAAAAAAAAAAAAAAAAAAAAAAAAAAAAAAAAAAAAAAAAAAAAAAAAAAAAAAAAAAAAAAAAAAAAAAAAAAAAAAAAAAAAAAAAAAAAAAAAAAAAAAAAAAAAAAAAAAAAAAAAAAAAAAAAAAAAAAAAAAAAAAAAAAAAAAAAAAAAAAAAAAAAAAAAAAAAAAAAAAAAAAAAAAAAAAAAAAAAAAAAAAAAAAAAAAAAAAAAAAAAAAAAAAAAAAAAAAAAAAAAAAAAAAAAAAAAAAAAAAAAAAAAAAAAAAAAAAAAAAAAAAAAAAAAAAAAAAAAAAAAAAAAAAAAAAAAAAAAAAAAAAAAAAAAAAAAAAAAAAAAAAAAAAAAAAAAAAAAAAAAAAAAAAAAAAAAAAAAAAAAAAAAAAAAAAAAAAAAAAAAAAAAAAAAAAAAAAAAAAAAAAAAAAAAAAAAAAAAAAAAAAAAAAAAAAAAAAAAAAAAAAAAAAAAAAAAAAAAAAAAAAAAAAAAAAAAAAAAAAAAAAAAAAAAAAAAAAAAAAAAAAAAAAAAAAAAAAAAAAAAAAAAAAAAAAAAAAAAAAAAAAAAAAAAAAAAAAAAAAAAAAAAAAAAAAAAAAAAAAAAAAAAAAAAAAAAAAAAAAAAAAAAAAAAAAAAAAAAAAAAAAAAAAAAAAAAAAAAAAAAAAAAAAAAAAAAAAAAAAAAAAAAAAAAAAAAAAAAAAAAAAAAAAAAAAAAAAAAAAAAAAAAAAAAAAAAAAAAAAAAAAAAAAAAAAAAAAAAAAAAAAAAAAAAAAAAAAAAAAAAAAAAAAAAAAAAAAAAAAAAAAAAAAAAAAAAAAAAAAAAAAAAAAAAAAAAAAAAAAAAAAAAAAAAAAAAAAAAAAAAAAAAAAAAAAAAAAAAAAAAAAAAAAAAAAAAAAAAAAAAAAAAAAAAAAAAAAAAAAAAAAAAAAAAAAAAAAAAAAAAAAAAAAAAAAAAAAAAAAAAAAAAAAAAAAAAAAAAAAAAAAAAAAAAAAAAAAAAAAAAAAAAAAAAAAAAAAAAAAAAAAAAAAAAAAAAAAAAAAAAAAAAAAAAAAAAAAAAAAAAAAAAAAAAAAAAAAAAAAAAAAAAAAAAAAAAAAAAAAAAAAAAAAAAAAAAAAAAAAAAAAAAAAAAAAAAAAAAAAAAAAAAAAAAAAAAAAAAAAAAAAAAAAAAAAAAAAAAAAAAAAAAAAAAAAAAAAAAAAAAAAAAAAAAAAAAAAAAAAAAAAAAAAAAAAAAAAAAAAAAAAAAAAAAAAAAAAAAAAAAAAAAAAAAAAAAAAAAAAAAAAAAAAAAAAAAAAAAAAAAAAAAAAAAAAAAAAAAAAAAAAAAAAAAAAAAAAAAAAAAAAAAAAAAAAAAAAAAAAAAAAAAAAAAAAAAAAAAAAAAAAAAAAAAAAAAAAAAAAAAAAAAAAAAAAAAAAAAAAAAAAAAAAAAAAAAAAAAAAAAAAAAAAAAAAAAAAAAAAAAAAAAAAAAAAAAAAAAAAAAAAAAAAAAAAAAAAAAAAAAAAAAAAAAAAAAAAAAAAAAAAAAAAAAAAAAAAAAAAAAAAAAAAAAAAAAAAAAAAAAAAAAAAAAAAAAAAAAAAAAAAAAAAAAAAAAAAAAAAAAAAAAAAAAAAAAAAAAAAAAAAAAAAAAAAAAAAAAAAAAAAAAAAAAAAAAAAAAAAAAAAAAAAAAAAAAAAAAAAAAAAAAAAAAAAAAAAAAAAAAAAAAAAAAAAAAAAAAAAAAAAAAAAAAAAAAAAAAAAAAAAAAAAAAAAAAAAAAAAAAAAAAAAAAAAAAAAAAAAAAAAAAAAAAAAAAAAAAAAAAAAAAAAAAAAAAAAAAAAAAAAAAAAAAAAAAAAAAAAAAAAAAAAAAAAAAAAAAAAAAAAAAAAAAAAAAAAAAAAAAAAAAAAAAAAAAAAAAAAAAAAAAAAAAAAAAAAAAAAAAAAAAAAAAAAAAAAAAAAAAAAAAAAAAAAAAAAAAAAAAAAAAAAAAAAAAAAAAAAAAAAAAAAAAAAAAAAAAAAAAAAAAAAAAAAAAAAAAAAAAAAAAAAAAAAAAAAAAAAAAAAAAAAAAAAAAAAAAAAAAAAAAAAAAAAAAAAAAAAAAAAAAAAAAAAAAAAAAAAAAAAAAAAAAAAAAAAAAAAAAAAAAAAAAAAAAAAAAAAAAAAAAAAAAAAAAAAAAAAAAAAAAAAAAAAAAAAAAAAAAAAAAAAAAAAAAAAAAAAAAAAAAAAAAAAAAAAAAAAAAAAAAAAAAAAAAAAAAAAAAAAAAAAAAAAAAAAAAAAAAAAAAAAAAAAAAAAAAAAAAAAAAAAAAAAAAAAAAAAAAAAAAAAAAAAAAAAAAAAAAAAAAAAAAAAAAAAAAAAAAAAAAAAAAAAAAAAAAAAAAAAAAAAAAAAAAAAAAAAAAAAAAAAAAAAAAAAAAAAAAAAAAAAAAAAAAAAAAAAAAAAAAAAAAAAAAAAAAAAAAAAAAAAAAAAAAAAAAAAAAAAAAAAAAAAAAAAAAAAAAAAAAAAAAAAAAAAAAAAAAAAAAAAAAAAAAAAAAAAAAAAAAAAAAAAAAAAAAAAAAAAAAAAAAAAAAAAAAAAAAAAAAAAAAAAAAAAAAAAAAAAAAAAAAAAAAAAAAAAAAAAAAAAAAAAAAAAAAAAAAAAAAAAAAAAAAAAAAAAAAAAAAAAAAAAAAAAAAAAAAAAAAAAAAAAAAAAAAAAAAAAAAAAAAAAAAAAAAAAAAAAAAAAAAAAAAAAAAAAAAAAAAAAAAAAAAAAAAAAAAAAAAAAAAAAAAAAAAAAAAAAAAAAAAAAAAAAAAAAAAAAAAAAAAAAAAAAAAAAAAAAAAAAAAAAAAAAAAAAAAAAAAAAAAAAAAAAAAAAAAAAAAAAAAAAAAAAAAAAAAAAAAAAAAAAAAAAAAAAAAAAAAAAAAAAAAAAAAAAAAAAAAAAAAAAAAAAAAAAAAAAAAAAAAAAAAAAAAAAAAAAAAAAAAAAAAAAAAAAAAAAAAAAAAAAAAAAAAAAAAAAAAAAAAAAAAAAAAAAAAAAAAAAAAAAAAAAAAAAAAAAAAAAAAAAAAAAAAAAAAAAAAAAAAAAAAAAAAAAAAAAAAAAAAAAAAAAAAAAAAAAAAAAAAAAAAAAAAAAAAAAAAAAAAAAAAAAAAAAAAAAAAAAAAAAAAAAAAAAAAAAAAAAAAAAAAAAAAAAAAAAAAAAAAAAAAAAAAAAAAAAAAAAAAAAAAAAAAAAAAAAAAAAAAAAAAAAAAAAAAAAAAAAAAAAAAAAAAAAAAAAAAAAAAAAAAAAAAAAAAAAAAAAAAAAAAAAAAAAAAAAAAAAAAAAAAAAAAAAAAAAAAAAAAAAAAAAAAAAAAAAAAAAAAAAAAAAAAAAAAAAAAAAAAAAAAAAAAAAAAAAAAAAAAAAAAAAAAAAAAAAAAAAAAAAAAAAAAAAAAAAAAAAAAAAAAAAAAAAAAAAAAAAAAAAAAAAAAAAAAAAAAAAAAAAAAAAAAAAAAAAAAAAAAAAAAAAAAAAAAAAAAAAAAAAAAAAAAAAAAAAAAAAAAAAAAAAAAAAAAAAAAAAAAAAAAAAAAAAAAAAAAAAAAAAAAAAAAAAAAAAAAAAAAAAAAAAAAAAAAAAAAAAAAAAAAAAAAAAAAAAAAAAAAAAAAAAAAAAAAAAAAAAAAAAAAAAAAAAAAAAAAAAAAAAAAAAAAAAAAAAAAAAAAAAAAAAAAAAAAAAAAAAAAAAAAAAAAAAAAAAAAAAAAAAAAAAAAAAAAAAAAAAAAAAAAAAAAAAAAAAAAAAAAAAAAAAAAAAAAAAAAAAAAAAAAAAAAAAAAAAAAAAAAAAAAAAAAAAAAAAAAAAAAAAAAAAAAAAAAAAAAAAAAAAAAAAAAAAAAAAAAAAAAAAAAAAAAAAAAAAAAAAAAAAAAAAAAAAAAAAAAAAAAAAAAAAAAAAAAAAAAAAAAAAAAAAAAAAAAAAAAAAAAAAAAAAAAAAAAAAAAAAAAAAAAAAAAAAAAAAAAAAAAAAAAAAAAAAAAAAAAAAAAAAAAAAAAAAAAAAAAAAAAAAAAAAAAAAAAAAAAAAAAAAAAAAAAAAAAAAAAAAAAAAAAAAAAAAAAAAAAAAAAAAAAAAAAAAAAAAAAAAAAAAAAAAAAAAAAAAAAAAAAAAAAAAAAAAAAAAAAAAAAAAAAAAAAAAAAAAAAAAAAAAAAAAAAAAAAAAAAAAAAAAAAAAAAAAAAAAAAAAAAAAAAAAAAAAAAAAAAAAAAAAAAAAAAAAAAAAAAAAAAAAAAAAAAAAAAAAAAAAAAAAAAAAAAAAAAAAAAAAAAAAAAAAAAAAAAAAAAAAAAAAAAAAAAAAAAAAAAAAAAAAAAAAAAAAAAAAAAAAAAAAAAAAAAAAAAAAAAAAAAAAAAAAAAAAAAAAAAAAAAAAAAAAAAAAAAAAAAAAAAAAAAAAAAAAAAAAAAAAAAAAAAAAAAAAAAAAAAAAAAAAAAAAAAAAAAAAAAAAAAAAAAAAAAAAAAAAAAAAAAAAAAAAAAAAAAAAAAAAAAAAAAAAAAAAAAAAAAAAAAAAAAAAAAAAAAAAAAAAAAAAAAAAAAAAAAAAAAAAAAAAAAAAAAAAAAAAAAAAAAAAAAAAAAAAAAAAAAAAAAAAAAAAAAAAAAAAAAAAAAAAAAAAAAAAAAAAAAAAAAAAAAAAAAAAAAAAAAAAAAAAAAAAAAAAAAAAAAAAAAAAAAAAAAAAAAAAAAAAAAAAAAAAAAAAAAAAAAAAAAAAAAAAAAAAAAAAAAAAAAAAAAAAAAAAAAAAAAAAAAAAAAAAAAAAAAAAAAAAAAAAAAAAAAAAAAAAAAAAAAAAAAAAAAAAAAAAAAAAAAAAAAAAAAAAAAAAAAAAAAAAAAAAAAAAAAAAAAAAAAAAAAAAAAAAAAAAAAAAAAAAAAAAAAAAAAAAAAAAAAAAAAAAAAAAAAAAAAAAAAAAAAAAAAAAAAAAAAAAAAAAAAAAAAAAAAAAAAAAAAAAAAAAAAAAAAAAAAAAAAAAAAAAAAAAAAAAAAAAAAAAAAAAAAAAAAAAAAAAAAAAAAAAAAAAAAAAAAAAAAAAAAAAAAAAAAAAAAAAAAAAAAAAAAAAAAAAAAAAAAAAAAAAAAAAAAAAAAAAAAAAAAAAAAAAAAAAAAAAAAAAAAAAAAAAAAAAAAAAAAAAAAAAAAAAAAAAAAAAAAAAAAAAAAAAAAAAAAAAAAAAAAAAAAAAAAAAAAAAAAAAAAAAAAAAAAAAAAAAAAAAAAAAAAAAAAAAAAAAAAAAAAAAAAAAAAAAAAAAAAAAAAAAAAAAAAAAAAAAAAAAAAAAAAAAAAAAAAAAAAAAAAAAAAAAAAAAAAAAAAAAAAAAAAAAAAAAAAAAAAAAAAAAAAAAAAAAAAAAAAAAAAAAAAAAAAAAAAAAAAAAAAAAAAAAAAAAAAAAAAAAAAAAAAAAAAAAAAAAAAAAAAAAAAAAAAAAAAAAAAAAAAAAAAAAAAAAAAAAAAAAAAAAAAAAAAAAAAAAAAAAAAAAAAAAAAAAAAAAAAAAAAAAAAAAAAAAAAAAAAAAAAAAAAAAAAAAAAAAAAAAAAAAAAAAAAAAAAAAAAAAAAAAAAAAAAAAAAAAAAAAAAAAAAAAAAAAAAAAAAAAAAAAAAAAAAAAAAAAAAAAAAAAAAAAAAAAAAAAAAAAAAAAAAAAAAAAAAAAAAAAAAAAAAAAAAAAAAAAAAAAAAAAAAAAAAAAAAAAAAAAAAAAAAAAAAAAAAAAAAAAAAAAAAAAAAAAAAAAAAAAAAAAAAAAAAAAAAAAAAAAAAAAAAAAAAAAAAAAAAAAAAAAAAAAAAAAAAAAAAAAAAAAAAAAAAAAAAAAAAAAAAAAAAAAAAAAAAAAAAAAAAAAAAAAAAAAAAAAAAAAAAAAAAAAAAAAAAAAAAAAAAAAAAAAAAAAAAAAAAAAAAAAAAAAAAAAAAAAAAAAAAAAAAAAAAAAAAAAAAAAAAAAAAAAAAAAAAAAAAAAAAAAAAAAAAAAAAAAAAAAAAAAAAAAAAAAAAAAAAAAAAAAAAAAAAAAAAAAAAAAAAAAAAAAAAAAAAAAAAAAAAAAAAAAAAAAAAAAAAAAAAAAAAAAAAAAAAAAAAAAAAAAAAAAAAAAAAAAAAAAAAAAAAAAAAAAAAAAAAAAAAAAAAAAAAAAAAAAAAAAAAAAAAAAAAAAAAAAAAAAAAAAAAAAAAAAAAAAAAAAAAAAAAAAAAAAAAAAAAAAAAAAAAAAAAAAAAAAAAAAAAAAAAAAAAAAAAAAAAAAAAAAAAAAAAAAAAAAAAAAAAAAAAAAAAAAAAAAAAAAAAAAAAAAAAAAAAAAAAAAAAAAAAAAAAAAAAAAAAAAAAAAAAAAAAAAAAAAAAAAAAAAAAAAAAAAAAAAAAAAAAAAAAAAAAAAAAAAAAAAAAAAAAAAAAAAAAAAAAAAAAAAAAAAAAAAAAAAAAAAAAAAAAAAAAAAAAAAAAAAAAAAAAAAAAAAAAAAAAAAAAAAAAAAAAAAAAAAAAAAAAAAAAAAAAAAAAAAAAAAAAAAAAAAAAAAAAAAAAAAAAAAAAAAAAAAAAAAAAAAAAAAAAAAAAAAAAAAAAAAAAAAAAAAAAAAAAAAAAAAAAAAAAAAAAAAAAAAAAAAAAAAAAAAAAAAAAAAAAAAAAAAAAAAAAAAAAAAAAAAAAAAAAAAAAAAAAAAAAAAAAAAAAAAAAAAAAAAAAAAAAAAAAAAAAAAAAAAAAAAAAAAAAAAAAAAAAAAAAAAAAAAAAAAAAAAAAAAAAAAAAAAAAAAAAAAAAAAAAAAAAAAAAAAAAAAAAAAAAAAAAAAAAAAAAAAAAAAAAAAAAAAAAAAAAAAAAAAAAAAAAAAAAAAAAAAAAAAAAAAAAAAAAAAAAAAAAAAAAAAAAAAAAAAAAAAAAAAAAAAAAAAAAAAAAAAAAAAAAAAAAAAAAAAAAAAAAAAAAAAAAAAAAAAAAAAAAAAAAAAAAAAAAAAAAAAAAAAAAAAAAAAAAAAAAAAAAAAAAAAAAAAAAAAAAAAAAAAAAAAAAAAAAAAAAAAAAAAAAAAAAAAAAAAAAAAAAAAAAAAAAAAAAAAAAAAAAAAAAAAAAAAAAAAAAAAAAAAAAAAAAAAAAAAAAAAAAAAAAAAAAAAAAAAAAAAAAAAAAAAAAAAAAAAAAAAAAAAAAAAAAAAAAAAAAAAAAAAAAAAAAAAAAAAAAAAAAAAAAAAAAAAAAAAAAAAAAAAAAAAAAAAAAAAAAAAAAAAAAAAAAAAAAAAAAAAAAAAAAAAAAAAAAAAAAAAAAAAAAAAAAAAAAAAAAAAAAAAAAAAAAAAAAAAAAAAAAAAAAAAAAAAAAAAAAAAAAAAAAAAAAAAAAAAAAAAAAAAAAAAAAAAAAAAAAAAAAAAAAAAAAAAAAAAAAAAAAAAAAAAAAAAAAAAAAAAAAAAAAAAAAAAAAAAAAAAAAAAAAAAAAAAAAAAAAAAAAAAAAAAAAAAAAAAAAAAAAAAAAAAAAAAAAAAAAAAAAAAAAAAAAAAAAAAAAAAAAAAAAAAAAAAAAAAAAAAAAAAAAAAAAAAAAAAAAAAAAAAAAAAAAAAAAAAAAAAAAAAAAAAAAAAAAAAAAAAAAAAAAAAAAAAAAAAAAAAAAAAAAAAAAAAAAAAAAAAAAAAAAAAAAAAAAAAAAAAAAAAAAAAAAAAAAAAAAAAAAAAAAAAAAAAAAAAAAAAAAAAAAAAAAAAAAAAAAAAAAAAAAAAAAAAAAAAAAAAAAAAAAAAAAAAAAAAAAAAAAAAAAAAAAAAAAAAAAAAAAAAAAAAAAAAAAAAAAAAAAAAAAAAAAAAAAAAAAAAAAAAAAAAAAAAAAAAAAAAAAAAAAAAAAAAAAAAAAAAAAAAAAAAAAAAAAAAAAAAAAAAAAAAAAAAAAAAAAAAAAAAAAAAAAAAAAAAAAAAAAAAAAAAAAAAAAAAAAAAAAAAAAAAAAAAAAAAAAAAAAAAAAAAAAAAAAAAAAAAAAAAAAAAAAAAAAAAAAAAAAAAAAAAAAAAAAAAAAAAAAAAAAAAAAAAAAAAAAAAAAAAAAAAAAAAAAAAAAAAAAAAAAAAAAAAAAAAAAAAAAAAAAAAAAAAAAAAAAAAAAAAAAAAAAAAAAAAAAAAAAAAAAAAAAAAAAAAAAAAAAAAAAAAAAAAAAAAAAAAAAAAAAAAAAAAAAAAAAAAAAAAAAAAAAAAAAAAAAAAAAAAAAAAAAAAAAAAAAAAAAAAAAAAAAAAAAAAAAAAAAAAAAAAAAAAAAAAAAAAAAAAAAAAAAAAAAAAAAAAAAAAAAAAAAAAAAAAAAAAAAAAAAAAAAAAAAAAAAAAAAAAAAAAAAAAAAAAAAAAAAAAAAAAAAAAAAAAAAAAAAAAAAAAAAAAAAAAAAAAAAAAAAAAAAAAAAAAAAAAAAAAAAAAAAAAAAAAAAAAAAAAAAAAAAAAAAAAAAAAAAAAAAAAAAAAAAAAAAAAAAAAAAAAAAAAAAAAAAAAAAAAAAAAAAAAAAAAAAAAAAAAAAAAAAAAAAAAAAAAAAAAAAAAAAAAAAAAAAAAAAAAAAAAAAAAAAAAAAAAAAAAAAAAAAAAAAAAAAAAAAAAAAAAAAAAAAAAAAAAAAAAAAAAAAAAAAAAAAAAAAAAAAAAAAAAAAAAAAAAAAAAAAAAAAAAAAAAAAAAAAAAAAAAAAAAAAAAAAAAAAAAAAAAAAAAAAAAAAAAAAAAAAAAAAAAAAAAAAAAAAAAAAAAAAAAAAAAAAAAAAAAAAAAAAAAAAAAAAAAAAAAAAAAAAAAAAAAAAAAAAAAAAAAAAAAAAAAAAAAAAAAAAAAAAAAAAAAAAAAAAAAAAAAAAAAAAAAAAAAAAAAAAAAAAAAAAAAAAAAAAAAAAAAAAAAAAAAAAAAAAAAAAAAAAAAAAAAAAAAAAAAAAAAAAAAAAAAAAAAAAAAAAAAAAAAAAAAAAAAAAAAAAAAAAAAAAAAAAAAAAAAAAAAAAAAAAAAAAAAAAAAAAAAAAAAAAAAAAAAAAAAAAAAAAAAAAAAAAAAAAAAAAAAAAAAAAAAAAAAAAAAAAAAAAAAAAAAAAAAAAAAAAAAAAAAAAAAAAAAAAAAAAAAAAAAAAAAAAAAAAAAAAAAAAAAAAAAAAAAAAAAAAAAAAAAAAAAAAAAAAAAAAAAAAAAAAAAAAAAAAAAAAAAAAAAAAAAAAAAAAAAAAAAAAAAAAAAAAAAAAAAAAAAAAAAAAAAAAAAAAAAAAAAAAAAAAAAAAAAAAAAAAAAAAAAAAAAAAAAAAAAAAAAAAAAAAAAAAAAAAAAAAAAAAAAAAAAAAAAAAAAAAAAAAAAAAAAAAAAAAAAAAAAAAAAAAAAAAAAAAAAAAAAAAAAAAAAAAAAAAAAAAAAAAAAAAAAAAAAAAAAAAAAAAAAAAAAAAAAAAAAAAAAAAAAAAAAAAAAAAAAAAAAAAAAAAAAAAAAAAAAAAAAAAAAAAAAAAAAAAAAAAAAAAAAAAAAAAAAAAAAAAAAAAAAAAAAAAAAAAAAAAAAAAAAAAAAAAAAAAAAAAAAAAAAAAAAAAAAAAAAAAAAAAAAAAAAAAAAAAAAAAAAAAAAAAAAAAAAAAAAAAAAAAAAAAAAAAAAAAAAAAAAAAAAAAAAAAAAAAAAAAAAAAAAAAAAAAAAAAAAAAAAAAAAAAAAAAAAAAAAAAAAAAAAAAAAAAAAAAAAAAAAAAAAAAAAAAAAAAAAAAAAAAAAAAAAAAAAAAAAAAAAAAAAAAAAAAAAAAAAAAAAAAAAAAAAAAAAAAAAAAAAAAAAAAAAAAAAAAAAAAAAAAAAAAAAAAAAAAAAAAAAAAAAAAAAAAAAAAAAAAAAAAAAAAAAAAAAAAAAAAAAAAAAAAAAAAAAAAAAAAAAAAAAAAAAAAAAAAAAAAAAAAAAAAAAAAAAAAAAAAAAAAAAAAAAAAAAAAAAAAAAAAAAAAAAAAAAAAAAAAAAAAAAAAAAAAAAAAAAAAAAAAAAAAAAAAAAAAAAAAAAAAAAAAAAAAAAAAAAAAAAAAAAAAAAAAAAAAAAAAAAAAAAAAAAAAAAAAAAAAAAAAAAAAAAAAAAAAAAAAAAAAAAAAAAAAAAAAAAAAAAAAAAAAAAAAAAAAAAAAAAAAAAAAAAAAAAAAAAAAAAAAAAAAAAAAAAAAAAAAAAAAAAAAAAAAAAAAAAAAAAAAAAAAAAAAAAAAAAAAAAAAAAAAAAAAAAAAAAAAAAAAAAAAAAAAAAAAAAAAAAAAAAAAAAAAAAAAAAAAAAAAAAAAAAAAAAAAAAAAAAAAAAAAAAAAAAAAAAAAAAAAAAAAAAAAAAAAAAAAAAAAAAAAAAAAAAAAAAAAAAAAAAAAAAAAAAAAAAAAAAAAAAAAAAAAAAAAAAAAAAAAAAAAAAAAAAAAAAAAAAAAAAAAAAAAAAAAAAAAAAAAAAAAAAAAAAAAAAAAAAAAAAAAAAAAAAAAAAAAAAAAAAAAAAAAAAAAAAAAAAAAAAAAAAAAAAAAAAAAAAAAAAAAAAAAAAAAAAAAAAAAAAAAAAAAAAAAAAAAAAAAAAAAAAAAAAAAAAAAAAAAAAAAAAAAAAAAAAAAAAAAAAAAAAAAAAAAAAAAAAAAAAAAAAAAAAAAAAAAAAAAAAAAAAAAAAAAAAAAAAAAAAAAAAAAAAAAAAAAAAAAAAAAAAAAAAAAAAAAAAAAAAAAAAAAAAAAAAAAAAAAAAAAAAAAAAAAAAAAAAAAAAAAAAAAAAAAAAAAAAAAAAAAAAAAAAAAAAAAAAAAAAAAAAAAAAAAAAAAAAAAAAAAAAAAAAAAAAAAAAAAAAAAAAAAAAAAAAAAAAAAAAAAAAAAAAAAAAAAAAAAAAAAAAAAAAAAAAAAAAAAAAAAAAAAAAAAAAAAAAAAAAAAAAAAAAAAAAAAAAAAAAAAAAAAAAAAAAAAAAAAAAAAAAAAAAAAAAAAAAAAAAAAAAAAAAAAAAAAAAAAAAAAAAAAAAAAAAAAAAAAAAAAAAAAAAAAAAAAAAAAAAAAAAAAAAAAAAAAAAAAAAAAAAAAAAAAAAAAAAAAAAAAAAAAAAAAAAAAAAAAAAAAAAAAAAAAAAAAAAAAAAAAAAAAAAAAAAAAAAAAAAAAAAAAAAAAAAAAAAAAAAAAAAAAAAAAAAAAAAAAAAAAAAAAAAAAAAAAAAAAAAAAAAAAAAAAAAAAAAAAAAAAAAAAAAAAAAAAAAAAAAAAAAAAAAAAAAAAAAAAAAAAAAAAAAAAAAAAAAAAAAAAAAAAAAAAAAAAAAAAAAAAAAAAAAAAAAAAAAAAAAAAAAAAAAAAAAAAAAAAAAAAAAAAAAAAAAAAAAAAAAAAAAAAAAAAAAAAAAAAAAAAAAAAAAAAAAAAAAAAAAAAAAAAAAAAAAAAAAAAAAAAAAAAAAAAAAAAAAAAAAAAAAAAAAAAAAAAAAAAAAAAAAAAAAAAAAAAAAAAAAAAAAAAAAAAAAAAAAAAAAAAAAAAAAAAAAAAAAAAAAAAAAAAAAAAAAAAAAAAAAAAAAAAAAAAAAAAAAAAAAAAAAAAAAAAAAAAAAAAAAAAAAAAAAAAAAAAAAAAAAAAAAAAAAAAAAAAAAAAAAAAAAAAAAAAAAAAAAAAAAAAAAAAAAAAAAAAAAAAAAAAAAAAAAAAAAAAAAAAAAAAAAAAAAAAAAAAAAAAAAAAAAAAAAAAAAAAAAAAAAAAAAAAAAAAAAAAAAAAAAAAAAAAAAAAAAAAAAAAAAAAAAAAAAAAAAAAAAAAAAAAAAAAAAAAAAAAAAAAAAAAAAAAAAAAAAAAAAAAAAAAAAAAAAAAAAAAAAAAAAAAAAAAAAAAAAAAAAAAAAAAAAAAAAAAAAAAAAAAAAAAAAAAAAAAAAAAAAAAAAAAAAAAAAAAAAAAAAAAAAAAAAAAAAAAAAAAAAAAAAAAAAAAAAAAAAAAAAAAAAAAAAAAAAAAAAAAAAAAAAAAAAAAAAAAAAAAAAAAAAAAAAAAAAAAAAAAAAAAAAAAAAAAAAAAAAAAAAAAAAAAAAAAAAAAAAAAAAAAAAAAAAAAAAAAAAAAAAAAAAAAAAAAAAAAAAAAAAAAAAAAAAAAAAAAAAAAAAAAAAAAAAAAAAAAAAAAAAAAAAAAAAAAAAAAAAAAAAAAAAAAAAAAAAAAAAAAAAAAAAAAAAAAAAAAAAAAAAAAAAAAAAAAAAAAAAAAAAAAAAAAAAAAAAAAAAAAAAAAAAAAAAAAAAAAAAAAAAAAAAAAAAAAAAAAAAAAAAAAAAAAAAAAAAAAAAAAAAAAAAAAAAAAAAAAAAAAAAAAAAAAAAAAAAAAAAAAAAAAAAAAAAAAAAAAAAAAAAAAAAAAAAAAAAAAAAAAAAAAAAAAAAAAAAAAAAAAAAAAAAAAAAAAAAAAAAAAAAAAAAAAAAAAAAAAAAAAAAAAAAAAAAAAAAAAAAAAAAAAAAAAAAAAAAAAAAAAAAAAAAAAAAAAAAAAAAAAAAAAAAAAAAAAAAAAAAAAAAAAAAAAAAAAAAAAAAAAAAAAAAAAAAAAAAAAAAAAAAAAAAAAAAAAAAAAAAAAAAAAAAAAAAAAAAAAAAAAAAAAAAAAAAAAAAAAAAAAAAAAAAAAAAAAAAAAAAAAAAAAAAAAAAAAAAAAAAAAAAAAAAAAAAAAAAAAAAAAAAAAAAAAAAAAAAAAAAAAAAAAAAAAAAAAAAAAAAAAAAAAAAAAAAAAAAAAAAAAAAAAAAAAAAAAAAAAAAAAAAAAAAAAAAAAAAAAAAAAAAAAAAAAAAAAAAAAAAAAAAAAAAAAAAAAAAAAAAAAAAAAAAAAAAAAAAAAAAAAAAAAAAAAAAAAAAAAAAAAAAAAAAAAAAAAAAAAAAAAAAAAAAAAAAAAAAAAAAAAAAAAAAAAAAAAAAAAAAAAAAAAAAAAAAAAAAAAAAAAAAAAAAAAAAAAAAAAAAAAAAAAAAAAAAAAAAAAAAAAAAAAAAAAAAAAAAAAAAAAAAAAAAAAAAAAAAAAAAAAAAAAAAAAAAAAAAAAAAAAAAAAAAAAAAAAAAAAAAAAAAAAAAAAAAAAAAAAAAAAAAAAAAAAAAAAAAAAAAAAAAAAAAAAAAAAAAAAAAAAAAAAAAAAAAAAAAAAAAAAAAAAAAAAAAAAAAAAAAAAAAAAAAAAAAAAAAAAAAAAAAAAAAAAAAAAAAAAAAAAAAAAAAAAAAAAAAAAAAAAAAAAAAAAAAAAAAAAAAAAAAAAAAAAAAAAAAAAAAAAAAAAAAAAAAAAAAAAAAAAAAAAAAAAAAAAAAAAAAAAAAAAAAAAAAAAAAAAAAAAAAAAAAAAAAAAAAAAAAAAAAAAAAAAAAAAAAAAAAAAAAAAAAAAAAAAAAAAAAAAAAAAAAAAAAAAAAAAAAAAAAAAAAAAAAAAAAAAAAAAAAAAAAAAAAAAAAAAAAAAAAAAAAAAAAAAAAAAAAAAAAAAAAAAAAAAAAAAAAAAAAAAAAAAAAAAAAAAAAAAAAAAAAAAAAAAAAAAAAAAAAAAAAAAAAAAAAAAAAAAAAAAAAAAAAAAAAAAAAAAAAAAAAAAAAAAAAAAAAAAAAAAAAAAAAAAAAAAAAAAAAAAAAAAAAAAAAAAAAAAAAAAAAAAAAAAAAAAAAAAAAAAAAAAAAAAAAAAAAAAAAAAAAAAAAAAAAAAAAAAAAAAAAAAAAAAAAAAAAAAAAAAAAAAAAAAAAAAAAAAAAAAAAAAAAAAAAAAAAAAAAAAAAAAAAAAAAAAAAAAAAAAAAAAAAAAAAAAAAAAAAAAAAAAAAAAAAAAAAAAAAAAAAAAAAAAAAAAAAAAAAAAAAAAAAAAAAAAAAAAAAAAAAAAAAAAAAAAAAAAAAAAAAAAAAAAAAAAAAAAAAAAAAAAAAAAAAAAAAAAAAAAAAAAAAAAAAAAAAAAAAAAAAAAAAAAAAAAAAAAAAAAAAAAAAAAAAAAAAAAAAAAAAAAAAAAAAAAAAAAAAAAAAAAAAAAAAAAAAAAAAAAAAAAAAAAAAAAAAAAAAAAAAAAAAAAAAAAAAAAAAAAAAAAAAAAAAAAAAAAAAAAAAAAAAAAAAAAAAAAAAAAAAAAAAAAAAAAAAAAAAAAAAAAAAAAAAAAAAAAAAAAAAAAAAAAAAAAAAAAAAAAAAAAAAAAAAAAAAAAAAAAAAAAAAAAAAAAAAAAAAAAAAAAAAAAAAAAAAAAAAAAAAAAAAAAAAAAAAAAAAAAAAAAAAAAAAAAAAAAAAAAAAAAAAAAAAAAAAAAAAAAAAAAAAAAAAAAAAAAAAAAAAAAAAAAAAAAAAAAAAAAAAAAAAAAAAAAAAAAAAAAAAAAAAAAAAAAAAAAAAAAAAAAAAAAAAAAAAAAAAAAAAAAAAAAAAAAAAAAAAAAAAAAAAAAAAAAAAAAAAAAAAAAAAAAAAAAAAAAAAAAAAAAAAAAAAAAAAAAAAAAAAAAAAAAAAAAAAAAAAAAAAAAAAAAAAAAAAAAAAAAAAAAAAAAAAAAAAAAAAAAAAAAAAAAAAAAAAAAAAAAAAAAAAAAAAAAAAAAAAAAAAAAAAAAAAAAAAAAAAAAAAAAAAAAAAAAAAAAAAAAAAAAAAAAAAAAAAAAAAAAAAAAAAAAAAAAAAAAAAAAAAAAAAAAAAAAAAAAAAAAAAAAAAAAAAAAAAAAAAAAAAAAAAAAAAAAAAAAAAAAAAAAAAAAAAAAAAAAAAAAAAAAAAAAAAAAAAAAAAAAAAAAAAAAAAAAAAAAAAAAAAAAAAAAAAAAAAAAAAAAAAAAAAAAAAAAAAAAAAAAAAAAAAAAAAAAAAAAAAAAAAAAAAAAAAAAAAAAAAAAAAAAAAAAAAAAAAAAAAAAAAAAAAAAAAAAAAAAAAAAAAAAAAAAAAAAAAAAAAAAAAAAAAAAAAAAAAAAAAAAAAAAAAAAAAAAAAAAAAAAAAAAAAAAAAAAAAAAAAAAAAAAAAAAAAAAAAAAAAAAAAAAAAAAAAAAAAAAAAAAAAAAAAAAAAAAAAAAAAAAAAAAAAAAAAAAAAAAAAAAAAAAAAAAAAAAAAAAAAAAAAAAAAAAAAAAAAAAAAAAAAAAAAAAAAAAAAAAAAAAAAAAAAAAAAAAAAAAAAAAAAAAAAAAAAAAAAAAAAAAAAAAAAAAAAAAAAAAAAAAAAAAAAAAAAAAAAAAAAAAAAAAAAAAAAAAAAAAAAAAAAAAAAAAAAAAAAAAAAAAAAAAAAAAAAAAAAAAAAAAAAAAAAAAAAAAAAAAAAAAAAAAAAAAAAAAAAAAAAAAAAAAAAAAAAAAAAAAAAAAAAAAAAAAAAAAAAAAAAAAAAAAAAAAAAAAAAAAAAAAAAAAAAAAAAAAAAAAAAAAAAAAAAAAAAAAAAAAAAAAAAAAAAAAAAAAAAAAAAAAAAAAAAAAAAAAAAAAAAAAAAAAAAAAAAAAAAAAAAAAAAAAAAAAAAAAAAAAAAAAAAAAAAAAAAAAAAAAAAAAAAAAAAAAAAAAAAAAAAAAAAAAAAAAAAAAAAAAAAAAAAAAAAAAAAAAAAAAAAAAAAAAAAAAAAAAAAAAAAAAAAAAAAAAAAAAAAAAAAAAAAAAAAAAAAAAAAAAAAAAAAAAAAAAAAAAAAAAAAAAAAAAAAAAAAAAAAAAAAAAAAAAAAAAAAAAAAAAAAAAAAAAAAAAAAAAAAAAAAAAAAAAAAAAAAAAAAAAAAAAAAAAAAAAAAAAAAAAAAAAAAAAAAAAAAAAAAAAAAAAAAAAAAAAAAAAAAAAAAAAAAAAAAAAAAAAAAAAAAAAAAAAAAAAAAAAAAAAAAAAAAAAAAAAAAAAAAAAAAAAAAAAAAAAAAAAAAAAAAAAAAAAAAAAAAAAAAAAAAAAAAAAAAAAAAAAAAAAAAAAAAAAAAAAAAAAAAAAAAAAAAAAAAAAAAAAAAAAAAAAAAAAAAAAAAAAAAAAAAAAAAAAAAAAAAAAAAAAAAAAAAAAAAAAAAAAAAAAAAAAAAAAAAAAAAAAAAAAAAAAAAAAAAAAAAAAAAAAAAAAAAAAAAAAAAAAAAAAAAAAAAAAAAAAAAAAAAAAAAAAAAAAAAAAAAAAAAAAAAAAAAAAAAAAAAAAAAAAAAAAAAAAAAAAAAAAAAAAAAAAAAAAAAAAAAAAAAAAAAAAAAAAAAAAAAAAAAAAAAAAAAAAAAAAAAAAAAAAAAAAAAAAAAAAAAAAAAAAAAAAAAAAAAAAAAAAAAAAAAAAAAAAAAAAAAAAAAAAAAAAAAAAAAAAAAAAAAAAAAAAAAAAAAAAAAAAAAAAAAAAAAAAAAAAAAAAAAAAAAAAAAAAAAAAAAAAAAAAAAAAAAAAAAAAAAAAAAAAAAAAAAAAAAAAAAAAAAAAAAAAAAAAAAAAAAAAAAAAAAAAAAAAAAAAAAAAAAAAAAAAAAAAAAAAAAAAAAAAAAAAAAAAAAAAAAAAAAAAAAAAAAAAAAAAAAAAAAAAAAAAAAAAAAAAAAAAAAAAAAAAAAAAAAAAAAAAAAAAAAAAAAAAAAAAAAAAAAAAAAAAAAAAAAAAAAAAAAAAAAAAAAAAAAAAAAAAAAAAAAAAAAAAAAAAAAAAAAAAAAAAAAAAAAAAAAAAAAAAAAAAAAAAAAAAAAAAAAAAAAAAAAAAAAAAAAAAAAAAAAAAAAAAAAAAAAAAAAAAAAAAAAAAAAAAAAAAAAAAAAAAAAAAAAAAAAAAAAAAAAAAAAAAAAAAAAAAAAAAAAAAAAAAAAAAAAAAAAAAAAAAAAAAAAAAAAAAAAAAAAAAAAAAAAAAAAAAAAAAAAAAAAAAAAAAAAAAAAAAAAAAAAAAAAAAAAAAAAAAAAAAAAAAAAAAAAAAAAAAAAAAAAAAAAAAAAAAAAAAAAAAAAAAAAAAAAAAAAAAAAAAAAAAAAAAAAAAAAAAAAAAAAAAAAAAAAAAAAAAAAAAAAAAAAAAAAAAAAAAAAAAAAAAAAAAAAAAAAAAAAAAAAAAAAAAAAAAAAAAAAAAAAAAAAAAAAAAAAAAAAAAAAAAAAAAAAAAAAAAAAAAAAAAAAAAAAAAAAAAAAAAAAAAAAAAAAAAAAAAAAAAAAAAAAAAAAAAAAAAAAAAAAAAAAAAAAAAAAAAAAAAAAAAAAAAAAAAAAAAAAAAAAAAAAAAAAAAAAAAAAAAAAAAAAAAAAAAAAAAAAAAAAAAAAAAAAAAAAAAAAAAAAAAAAAAAAAAAAAAAAAAAAAAAAAAAAAAAAAAAAAAAAAAAAAAAAAAAAAAAAAAAAAAAAAAAAAAAAAAAAAAAAAAAAAAAAAAAAAAAAAAAAAAAAAAAAAAAAAAAAAAAAAAAAAAAAAAAAAAAAAAAAAAAAAAAAAAAAAAAAAAAAAAAAAAAAAAAAAAAAAAAAAAAAAAAAAAAAAAAAAAAAAAAAAAAAAAAAAAAAAAAAAAAAAAAAAAAAAAAAAAAAAAAAAAAAAAAAAAAAAAAAAAAAAAAAAAAAAAAAAAAAAAAAAAAAAAAAAAAAAAAAAAAAAAAAAAAAAAAAAAAAAAAAAAAAAAAAAAAAAAAAAAAAAAAAAAAAAAAAAAAAAAAAAAAAAAAAAAAAAAAAAAAAAAAAAAAAAAAAAAAAAAAAAAAAAAAAAAAAAAAAAAAAAAAAAAAAAAAAAAAAAAAAAAAAAAAAAAAAAAAAAAAAAAAAAAAAAAAAAAAAAAAAAAAAAAAAAAAAAAAAAAAAAAAAAAAAAAAAAAAAAAAAAAAAAAAAAAAAAAAAAAAAAAAAAAAAAAAAAAAAAAAAAAAAAAAAAAAAAAAAAAAAAAAAAAAAAAAAAAAAAAAAAAAAAAAAAAAAAAAAAAAAAAAAAAAAAAAAAAAAAAAAAAAAAAAAAAAAAAAAAAAAAAAAAAAAAAAAAAAAAAAAAAAAAAAAAAAAAAAAAAAAAAAAAAAAAAAAAAAAAAAAAAAAAAAAAAAAAAAAAAAAAAAAAAAAAAAAAAAAAAAAAAAAAAAAAAAAAAAAAAAAAAAAAAAAAAAAAAAAAAAAAAAAAAAAAAAAAAAAAAAAAAAAAAAAAAAAAAAAAAAAAAAAAAAAAAAAAAAAAAAAAAAAAAAAAAAAAAAAAAAAAAAAAAAAAAAAAAAAAAAAAAAAAAAAAAAAAAAAAAAAAAAAAAAAAAAAAAAAAAAAAAAAAAAAAAAAAAAAAAAAAAAAAAAAAAAAAAAAAAAAAAAAAAAAAAAAAAAAAAAAAAAAAAAAAAAAAAAAAAAAAAAAAAAAAAAAAAAAAAAAAAAAAAAAAAAAAAAAAAAAAAAAAAAAAAAAAAAAAAAAAAAAAAAAAAAAAAAAAAAAAAAAAAAAAAAAAAAAAAAAAAAAAAAAAAAAAAAAAAAAAAAAAAAAAAAAAAAAAAAAAAAAAAAAAAAAAAAAAAAAAAAAAAAAAAAAAAAAAAAAAAAAAAAAAAAAAAAAAAAAAAAAAAAAAAAAAAAAAAAAAAAAAAAAAAAAAAAAAAAAAAAAAAAAAAAAAAAAAAAAAAAAAAAAAAAAAAAAAAAAAAAAAAAAAAAAAAAAAAAAAAAAAAAAAAAAAAAAAAAAAAAAAAAAAAAAAAAAAAAAAAAAAAAAAAAAAAAAAAAAAAAAAAAAAAAAAAAAAAAAAAAAAAAAAAAAAAAAAAAAAAAAAAAAAAAAAAAAAAAAAAAAAAAAAAAAAAAAAAAAAAAAAAAAAAAAAAAAAAAAAAAAAAAAAAAAAAAAAAAAAAAAAAAAAAAAAAAAAAAAAAAAAAAAAAAAAAAAAAAAAAAAAAAAAAAAAAAAAAAAAAAAAAAAAAAAAAAAAAAAAAAAAAAAAAAAAAAAAAAAAAAAAAAAAAAAAAAAAAAAAAAAAAAAAAAAAAAAAAAAAAAAAAAAAAAAAAAAAAAAAAAAAAAAAAAAAAAAAAAAAAAAAAAAAAAAAAAAAAAAAAAAAAAAAAAAAAAAAAAAAAAAAAAAAAAAAAAAAAAAAAAAAAAAAAAAAAAAAAAAAAAAAAAAAAAAAAAAAAAAAAAAAAAAAAAAAAAAAAAAAAAAAAAAAAAAAAAAAAAAAAAAAAAAAAAAAAAAAAAAAAAAAAAAAAAAAAAAAAAAAAAAAAAAAAAAAAAAAAAAAAAAAAAAAAAAAAAAAAAAAAAAAAAAAAAAAAAAAAAAAAAAAAAAAAAAAAAAAAAAAAAAAAAAAAAAAAAAAAAAAAAAAAAAAAAAAAAAAAAAAAAAAAAAAAAAAAAAAAAAAAAAAAAAAAAAAAAAAAAAAAAAAAAAAAAAAAAAAAAAAAAAAAAAAAAAAAAAAAAAAAAAAAAAAAAAAAAAAAAAAAAAAAAAAAAAAAAAAAAAAAAAAAAAAAAAAAAAAAAAAAAAAAAAAAAAAAAAAAAAAAAAAAAAAAAAAAAAAAAAAAAAAAAAAAAAAAAAAAAAAAAAAAAAAAAAAAAAAAAAAAAAAAAAAAAAAAAAAAAAAAAAAAAAAAAAAAAAAAAAAAAAAAAAAAAAAAAAAAAAAAAAAAAAAAAAAAAAAAAAAAAAAAAAAAAAAAAAAAAAAAAAAAAAAAAAAAAAAAAAAAAAAAAAAAAAAAAAAAAAAAAAAAAAAAAAAAAAAAAAAAAAAAAAAAAAAAAAAAAAAAAAAAAAAAAAAAAAAAAAAAAAAAAAAAAAAAAAAAAAAAAAAAAAAAAAAAAAAAAAAAAAAAAAAAAAAAAAAAAAAAAAAAAAAAAAAAAAAAAAAAAAAAAAAAAAAAAAAAAAAAAAAAAAAAAAAAAAAAAAAAAAAAAAAAAAAAAAAAAAAAAAAAAAAAAAAAAAAAAAAAAAAAAAAAAAAAAAAAAAAAAAAAAAAAAAAAAAAAAAAAAAAAAAAAAAAAAAAAAAAAAAAAAAAAAAAAAAAAAAAAAAAAAAAAAAAAAAAAAAAAAAAAAAAAAAAAAAAAAAAAAAAAAAAAAAAAAAAAAAAAAAAAAAAAAAAAAAAAAAAAAAAAAAAAAAAAAAAAAAAAAAAAAAAAAAAAAAAAAAAAAAAAAAAAAAAAAAAAAAAAAAAAAAAAAAAAAAAAAAAAAAAAAAAAAAAAAAAAAAAAAAAAAAAAAAAAAAAAAAAAAAAAAAAAAAAAAAAAAAAAAAAAAAAAAAAAAAAAAAAAAAAAAAAAAAAAAAAAAAAAAAAAAAAAAAAAAAAAAAAAAAAAAAAAAAAAAAAAAAAAAAAAAAAAAAAAAAAAAAAAAAAAAAAAAAAAAAAAAAAAAAAAAAAAAAAAAAAAAAAAAAAAAAAAAAAAAAAAAAAAAAAAAAAAAAAAAAAAAAAAAAAAAAAAAAAAAAAAAAAAAAAAAAAAAAAAAAAAAAAAAAAAAAAAAAAAAAAAAAAAAAAAAAAAAAAAAAAAAAAAAAAAAAAAAAAAAAAAAAAAAAAAAAAAAAAAAAAAAAAAAAAAAAAAAAAAAAAAAAAAAAAAAAAAAAAAAAAAAAAAAAAAAAAAAAAAAAAAAAAAAAAAAAAAAAAAAAAAAAAAAAAAAAAAAAAAAAAAAAAAAAAAAAAAAAAAAAAAAAAAAAAAAAAAAAAAAAAAAAAAAAAAAAAAAAAAAAAAAAAAAAAAAAAAAAAAAAAAAAAAAAAAAAAAAAAAAAAAAAAAAAAAAAAAAAAAAAAAAAAAAAAAAAAAAAAAAAAAAAAAAAAAAAAAAAAAAAAAAAAAAAAAAAAAAAAAAAAAAAAAAAAAAAAAAAAAAAAAAAAAAAAAAAAAAAAAAAAAAAAAAAAAAAAAAAAAAAAAAAAAAAAAAAAAAAAAAAAAAAAAAAAAAAAAAAAAAAAAAAAAAAAAAAAAAAAAAAAAAAAAAAAAAAAAAAAAAAAAAAAAAAAAAAAAAAAAAAAAAAAAAAAAAAAAAAAAAAAAAAAAAAAAAAAAAAAAAAAAAAAAAAAAAAAAAAAAAAAAAAAAAAAAAAAAAAAAAAAAAAAAAAAAAAAAAAAAAAAAAAAAAAAAAAAAAAAAAAAAAAAAAAAAAAAAAAAAAAAAAAAAAAAAAAAAAAAAAAAAAAAAAAAAAAAAAAAAAAAAAAAAAAAAAAAAAAAAAAAAAAAAAAAAAAAAAAAAAAAAAAAAAAAAAAAAAAAAAAAAAAAAAAAAAAAAAAAAAAAAAAAAAAAAAAAAAAAAAAAAAAAAAAAAAAAAAAAAAAAAAAAAAAAAAAAAAAAAAAAAAAAAAAAAAAAAAAAAAAAAAAAAAAAAAAAAAAAAAAAAAAAAAAAAAAAAAAAAAAAAAAAAAAAAAAAAAAAAAAAAAAAAAAAAAAAAAAAAAAAAAAAAAAAAAAAAAAAAAAAAAAAAAAAAAAAAAAAAAAAAAAAAAAAAAAAAAAAAAAAAAAAAAAAAAAAAAAAAAAAAAAAAAAAAAAAAAAAAAAAAAAAAAAAAAAAAAAAAAAAAAAAAAAAAAAAAAAAAAAAAAAAAAAAAAAAAAAAAAAAAAAAAAAAAAAAAAAAAAAAAAAAAAAAAAAAAAAAAAAAAAAAAAAAAAAAAAAAAAAAAAAAAAAAAAAAAAAAAAAAAAAAAAAAAAAAAAAAAAAAAAAAAAAAAAAAAAAAAAAAAAAAAAAAAAAAAAAAAAAAAAAAAAAAAAAAAAAAAAAAAAAAAAAAAAAAAAAAAAAAAAAAAAAAAAAAAAAAAAAAAAAAAAAAAAAAAAAAAAAAAAAAAAAAAAAAAAAAAAAAAAAAAAAAAAAAAAAAAAAAAAAAAAAAAAAAAAAAAAAAAAAAAAAAAAAAAAAAAAAAAAAAAAAAAAAAAAAAAAAAAAAAAAAAAAAAAAAAAAAAAAAAAAAAAAAAAAAAAAAAAAAAAAAAAAAAAAAAAAAAAAAAAAAAAAAAAAAAAAAAAAAAAAAAAAAAAAAAAAAAAAAAAAAAAAAAAAAAAAAAAAAAAAAAAAAAAAAAAAAAAAAAAAAAAAAAAAAAAAAAAAAAAAAAAAAAAAAAAAAAAAAAAAAAAAAAAAAAAAAAAAAAAAAAAAAAAAAAAAAAAAAAAAAAAAAAAAAAAAAAAAAAAAAAAAAAAAAAAAAAAAAAAAAAAAAAAAAAAAAAAAAAAAAAAAAAAAAAAAAAAAAAAAAAAAAAAAAAAAAAAAAAAAAAAAAAAAAAAAAAAAAAAAAAAAAAAAAAAAAAAAAAAAAAAAAAAAAAAAAAAAAAAAAAAAAAAAAAAAAAAAAAAAAAAAAAAAAAAAAAAAAAAAAAAAAAAAAAAAAAAAAAAAAAAAAAAAAAAAAAAAAAAAAAAAAAAAAAAAAAAAAAAAAAAAAAAAAAAAAAAAAAAAAAAAAAAAAAAAAAAAAAAAAAAAAAAAAAAAAAAAAAAAAAAAAAAAAAAAAAAAAAAAAAAAAAAAAAAAAAAAAAAAAAAAAAAAAAAAAAAAAAAAAAAAAAAAAAAAAAAAAAAAAAAAAAAAAAAAAAAAAAAAAAAAAAAAAAAAAAAAAAAAAAAAAAAAAAAAAAAAAAAAAAAAAAAAAAAAAAAAAAAAAAAAAAAAAAAAAAAAAAAAAAAAAAAAAAAAAAAAAAAAAAAAAAAAAAAAAAAAAAAAAAAAAAAAAAAAAAAAAAAAAAAAAAAAAAAAAAAAAAAAAAAAAAAAAAAAAAAAAAAAAAAAAAAAAAAAAAAAAAAAAAAAAAAAAAAAAAAAAAAAAAAAAAAAAAAAAAAAAAAAAAAAAAAAAAAAAAAAAAAAAAAAAAAAAAAAAAAAAAAAAAAAAAAAAAAAAAAAAAAAAAAAAAAAAAAAAAAAAAAAAAAAAAAAAAAAAAAAAAAAAAAAAAAAAAAAAAAAAAAAAAAAAAAAAAAAAAAAAAAAAAAAAAAAAAAAAAAAAAAAAAAAAAAAAAAAAAAAAAAAAAAAAAAAAAAAAAAAAAAAAAAAAAAAAAAAAAAAAAAAAAAAAAAAAAAAAAAAAAAAAAAAAAAAAAAAAAAAAAAAAAAAAAAAAAAAAAAAAAAAAAAAAAAAAAAAAAAAAAAAAAAAAAAAAAAAAAAAAAAAAAAAAAAAAAAAAAAAAAAAAAAAAAAAAAAAAAAAAAAAAAAAAAAAAAAAAAAAAAAAAAAAAAAAAAAAAAAAAAAAAAAAAAAAAAAAAACCCAAAAAAAAAAATTTCCTCAGGATGCATCCGGAGCCCCGGTAGTTCGAAACGTTGCCCACATAAAGACTTCGAATTGGAATCGATCAAAGAGTTCTGCAAAGGCTTAGCCAAGCGCTACTACGAGCGCGCAGACTCTCACCCTAATCCCCTAATCGTTCAAGCGTCTAAGTACGCTCCCCACCCTTCACAAATTACTTCGACGCCCTCGAAGCGTTCTTTTAGACCCCGATGACCCAATTACTGTAGCCAACCGTAACTACAACGGAAGGTTACACTCCTCAGTCCCAAAGTCTCGCCGTCGCCGCCGTAACAGGCGACGCGGCCCATCTCTCACAACGGCACGACCGCGCCTCGGCGCGGCGGGGCCAGTCGGTCCATGACCGCCCTACACACCTTCTTCTGAGCAGCCATTAATGCTCATTTTATTCTCTGGGGACGAGGCACACTCCGTCCCCCCCCCCCCGGTGACGCTGTCAAGACCAATTGAGGTCAACAGCATTCAAGTCCTTCAGAAAAAAAAAAAAAAAAAAAAAAATTCTATATAAACTCACGTAGAACCGCCGCGCGCACACACGCTCGCGGACGTTATTATCTTTGTTTTATATTTATATCAACTCTCCAAAAAACTGTCGGGTCGCGGTAAGGGTGGAAAAGTGAAGGGAAAGGCAAGTCTCGCTCCAACCGTGCAGGACTTCAGTTTTCCCGTCGGACGTATACACAGACTGCTGAGGAAGGGCAACTACGCAGAACGCGTGGGTGCCGGGCACCAGGGTACCTCGCGGCCGTGATGAATACTCTGCCGCCGAAGTGCTCGAGTTGGCCGGAAACGCGGCCCGCGACAACAAGAAGACCAGAATCATCCCCAGGCATCTCCAGTTGGCGATCAGAAACGACGAGGAGTTGAACAAGTTGCTCTCTGGCGTTACGATCGCGCAGGGCGGTGTCCTGCCTAACATTCAGGCCGTGCTCTTGCCCAAGAAGACCGAGAAGAAAGCCTAATTCTCACACCTCTTCAGTGCATAGTGCTGCGTGACGTCACGTGGTGTGTG